>JAPKLY010000753.1:0-83905 GCA_026898435.1 Prunella vulgaris | reverse complement strand
CTATTTGTTTATATCTTATATGTTCATGATAAAGAATATTCATGAATAATAAAAATATGTAATAAATAATTGTGATAAAGTATTTTCATAAAGCATCGAAAAAAATTATATATATGTGACCCATGGTCTCACAATCTAACTCAAAACTATCATTCTTTAAATAAAAAGTAATTTATTACCATATTGCTTTGCTTGCATATTTAGTAAATAATATTCTTCCTTGTACTATAATAAATGGTTGAACGTACTCGACCTGATTATACTATATTAGACTCTAAAGAAATTGAGTGTCATTCTCTCATTTTCAAGGAAAGAATTTATGTTTACAAAATCAATCATCCACGGGTGCCAAAGACAAAGTACTGTCTGATAAGGTCAAGTTGAATTGATATTACATATTGACCATATTTTACACGAGAAATGCCCAATATTACACAAAGAATAGTGTGGGGCCATAGATCCCTAAATTACACAAAGAGCAGCTCAGATGGATGCCATAATTTTTTTAAAGTGTATTGGGACAAAGTAATTTCTCAAGACTAATTTTGACTAATAGAATAATGGAAAGAACCCCAAAGAAAATGGGATATGACGTACTATTCCATAAGAAAAGGAGAATAATGCACGTCTTATAGTAGTGGTGTACCAAATCAAATTGTAATGCAGGCACAAGATAGCAGTTAACAATAAATGGTAAATGAGATCTAAAGTACATGATGCCCACTATATTAACCTCACGATAATAAATTTTAATGGCAACATGGACTTTGCTAATGAATTCCTCATACTTCAGGAATGTTGAAAAGGCATTATGCCTCATGTATTTAAAATACTCATTTTGGCCTTAAAGTTATTTAGACTATTGATGAATTTTGAGTTGGATTTTAGTTACGAGACATTAGCTTTATTGACGTTGGTCCATTGAATTTTATTCAAAAGTACTGGATTTATCTAGTATATATGGTTCGATAGTTACATTATCACGATGTAAAGTGATACATTTACAAAATAGAAGAAAATATTAAATGAAAAGCAAATCATTTTATTCAAATTGAAAAGTAAATCATTTTGTTCAAATTGAAACTCAAAAGGATATGAGATTTCTAAAAAGAACAAGGAACAGTGTCTGATGAGATAATTGTTGAAATCAGAAAAGCTCCATATGCATCAAGAGCTAATCGAACCCTATAGAATTTTAAAAATATTTGTGCCAACGTTACATATAAATACACTGTGAGAATGAAATTTATATATCAAATAAATGTGAAAGAAAACACATTTTAAAGGAACTAAGATGTCAATCTAGTGGGATGAACCTCACTACTGTTTGAATTTAACTATATTTTATCACTGGCGGACTATGTGATACTTATAGATATGGGCGTTTGTATAATAATTCATAATGTTGTTGAACTCACATTACGTCTTTATTTTTAGAGTGACACATGAAATGAGATGAAAATTGATATAATGCACGAAATCGATCTTGTTGCTGCTTTGTCGAACTTCTTATTTTCTGACGCACCAGATATATTATTTACATCTCACTCTGCCTCATTATAAAATTTTAAGGCAAGTCACTCACTCTGCAAAGCCTACTCTTTAGCAAAAATAATATTGAGACCTGTTTATGCTAAAGATACAAAATAAAATATTTCATTCTTATACAAGATACATGATGATATTTATGGATTAATTAATCCAGAATGCGGACCATTCAAGTATTTAATGGTACTGGATTATACTTTGACATACAGGTCTCATGTCACTTTACTGTCCACAAGACATTTTGCATGCAAAACTCTTAGCACAAAGTACATTTCTTAGGGCTCACCACCCTAATCACAATATCACATTATTACATCAAAATAATATGATGATTGTTGCATATATATCAGGATCAATGTAAAGCATCTCGATACCCATGTGCTACACAAAATGGTCTCGCAGAGGCCACCATATAAAGAAATATATGGTGGTTAGGCACTGATTATGCGCACCAATATGTCTATCTCTGCATGGGGTTATGCAATATTGCATGCATCTTTACTTATTCGTTCTAGACCCACTGTTAACAACCTGTGTACCAGTTGGTAACTAGATATTAGCCTGATATTTTATATTTACACATATTTGGTTGTGCTACATATGTGTCTATTGCATCTCCACAGCGCACTAAAATGGGTTCTTAGAAACGGTTAGGTATTTGTGTTTGATATGAATCTCGAATAATTATCCGCTATTTAGAACCTTTGACAGACGACCTATTTACCGCTAGATTTGCGGGTTGTCACTTAAATGAGACAGTCTTCCCGTCGTTAGGGGGAGATAAGAAAAAGAATTTTCTATGGGAACGACAAGAAGAATCGTGATCCATTCCCACTTTGACTCATTTGATCCCCAAACTTCACAATGAGAAAGTGATGTAAAATAATAAATATTCAATAACGTAATAGATTCGATGTCTGACGTGTTCATTGATATTGCTAAAGTGACTAGGTCATACATATCAGCTGCAAATATGCCTACAAGGTTAGAAGTCCTCAATAAGGGGCACAACATCGTAGAAAAGATGTTGCAACCACACTTGGTGGAGATGTGGTTGAGGCCGTGGCTCCTAAAAGGAAAAGGGGGAGGCCACCTGGTTTGATTGACACCACCCAAAGGAAGGAATGGTAGGTGTGGCACAATTAAATCTATCGATTATCAATATCGAAAATAAATCTTGTGAGATTATCTCTGATTGTAATTATGTCCAAGAATCATTACTGGAGGACGCTCCGATGTTCAATATGATTCCACAGAATGAAAAATCTCTATTAATTATGAGAGTGCAAATGTGTCGATGGACAGACATTTCACACAGACTAGTGATGTATTTATTTATTATGTTGCTCAAGAAAATATAGAGCACGATAAAATCGAACCAAGCTCAGTTGTAGAATATCAACAAGAGCAAACTAGCCTAAATACAAGAATCAATCCAGGTAGAACTTGATTTTATGACAAAGTTATAGGTATTTGGTCCGGTAGTGCTAGCCTGACCAAGTGTAAAGCCTATAGGACATAAATAACTCTTTTTCATAAAGCGTAATGAGAAATATATGGTCCTGATATAGAAAACTTGTCTTATAGCGCAATGTTTCTCATAACGCTTTGAAATTGATTATGAGGAGACATACTCTCCTATTATAGATGTTATAACATTCTGCTACTTAATTAGCGTAGTAGCATCCGAAGGATTGGAAATGCAGCTTATGAATATGGTTACTGTATATCTCAATGGGGATCTTAATTCAGAGATATATATGAAAGTGTCTGATGACCTTCTATTAACCAAGTCAGGTGACTACTTGATTGGGAAAGGTTACAACAATAAAAAATAATGCCCCTTCGTATTTATAAAGAAAAAGAGTTTTGGGTTTGCGATTATGATACTTATGTTGATGGATGAAAATAGGTACTCTTAATGTAATAAGAGAAATCCTGAAACTAATTAAAATTATTGAGATAAAGGATTTGGGAATACTCAACTTTATTGAGTTTGTAGATACTTATCCACCAGTCTGCATATGTCCAAAAGATGTTCAGTCGATTTAATATGGACAAAATACATTCTGTTAGCACTCTCGTGATCGGCCGATGTTTGGATGTAAAGAAATATCCATTTCGTCCAAAGCAAAATGACGAAGAGATATTAGGAACTGAAATTCCTTGTTTAAGTGCAATAGGCGCATTATTGTACTTAGCTCAATATACTCGGCTAGATATTACTTTCTCAATGAACTTGTGAACTATATTTATTACAGGACCAACACAATATCATTGGAATAATGTCAAGAATGTACTTTGATAATTAAAAGAAACCTGTGACATGTGCATGATATTTACTATATAAATTTTGAAAAGGACTGCAGATGAAATTGCAACCTTAAGAAAATATTGAATGCTATCCTATACATTTATACACCAAATAATATGTTATTTGTTTTTTACCAATGTTGATTATATCTTAGCCACATGAACGTTCCCAAACTAATTATATATTTACCATGAGAAACATGGTGATATCTTGGGTATCAGTTAAGAAACTTTGATAGATATCTCTTAAAGTTATTCAGAGATTATTACCTTACATATAGTAATTTGTGAGAGTATTTAGTGAAAGTCTATCATCACACATTCAAAGAGTTAGTGGCTTGAGTTCAACCACTGAAGATCCTTTATGCAATGTATTGCATGTATTGAACGATGAATATGTGCTATATAGGTGATATGAAACATATATTACCGAAGTTTTTCTATAGCATGCAACAACAAACTTTGCTCAAGATTCAAGTAATTTAAGTATGCTCTAAAGAAAATGTGGCTAATCTATTTACATAATCATTGACCAAGATAACTTTGAGAAACGTCTTAAAGGAATTGAGATGTGTAAATTTTCTGAGCTCACTTGATAGATGTGTCTATCAGTTGAGAGGTGTAGACTTCAGGGGGAGTCTTAACATAGGTGCGTTGCCACTCATTTTCCCTTCGACCAAGATTTATTTTTCTTATATTGATGTTACTTGGCAAGATTTTTATCGAGGCAACATTAATGCACCATTCATCCTTTTGATTTGGCACAAGGGGGAGTGTTAAAGGAAATTACATTTACGTGCCTTCATCAAAAGTATTTACTAGAAGGATAGTTTAGTCATTTCATTATGTATCATATATTCATGTAAACTCTAGTTTGTAACCTATATAAAGAGATCTCATTCTCAAGAAATAGTGAATATAATCTCCTGGTTTGGTACGCCCCCAGATGTAGCCTTTCAGGTGAACTGGGTCAACAAATTCTGTGTTCTTCGTTCTATGTTTTCAGATTATCCTTAAACATTAACCAAAGTATTAGCCCAATTTTCAGCCCACGTTTAAAAACTATGGGTCTATTTTTTATTTTATTTTTTTCGTTTTATCTTTATCTAATAGTGATGATGTATGTCCGTCTAAAAAATAGTGATAATGTATGTTCCAAAAGAAAAAAAGAAGTGATGTATGTGGGGGTAAATTGCAAAGTTTTTCAGCGTTGACGATTTTATTTTAAAAAGGTGAATTAAAGTTACAAACCCTATTTCGTAAGGGAGAGCACCCAAATTCCAATTCAACCGGCTACCTGGTCCTTATTTCCGGCGATTCGAACAGAGATAGTTTCACGGCGCTGGTACCCCTCCTCCGCCCCTGCGCCGCCTCAACCACGACCAGCTGTATAAGGATAAGACTGCCCTCGTATTTGGTGATCCTTCGCCTGGTAACGGCTCCAATTGTTTTCACTTTCTCTGTAATTCTATTTCTTCAAATAATTGTGATAGAAGCATTAAAGTGACGTAGGTGAGTAACGAAAGGAACTCAAGGCCTCTTCTTTCCTAATCTAGTTGGCGTTTGTTGGATGATAATATTTTGGATTGGGATTATTGTTCGTGACTCGTTTATGTTTCTGGCTAATCTGCGAAGTGTAGTTGGCTTATTACTTTTCTGGATGAAATGAAGAGGAACTTTATTAATTTAAGCTACAAGCTAATGCAAGTGGATGGTTTATCTTTGTATAACTTATCTATCTAATAGTTCTTGTTGAAATAGCCAGTGTTAAAATCATCAATTGTTGTCCTCATTTGCTGTTGTGTATTCAACGGGATTGTTCGTATGGATGTGTGACGTAGAGGACATAATGTCTTAATACCTCTGAATTGTTTATGTTTAGCCTTTTCTCCAATGGTTATAACTTATATGATGCTAAGACAACCCTTAATTCTTCAGAGTTTTGGCATAAGATTAAGAATTATTTACACGATTTCTCCACAATAGGAAGTGTTCTTCTTTCATGTTTCAGATTGTTTTTCTTGTCTAAAGCTGAGAAGAGATGCTTTACTCTCATTTGCTGATTATATTAGTTGTTAATATGTTCACCAACTCATAAGACTTGGCTAGTTGAGTTCCATATTTCGAACATAAATTCTATTGCTTTATAATATTAGTTGTAATGAGATTGCACTTTTTTAATATCTGTTATGATTGGATTGTTGGGGCATGAATTGTTGCAATTTTTTGTTATTATGATTTTTCATTCATTTCCATACAGTTTTTTGATTAAATAATGTCTGCATGACATTACATATGCCGAAATTTTGGTACTATATTGTATACTGAATTTTTGTTATGGAATATGATATGGAATTTTAGCATATGAAAATTTCGACATGATATCAGTATGAATTTCAAATATCTAAAATTTCGGTATGGTATGAGGTATGCTTCGTTATATTACGGTATACTGTTCAGAGCCACCCATAAATGGGGGGCAGAGTTCTGGCTTGATAATATTATTTCATTTGCAATCAGTATTTGTTGCGTTTTGTGTGAATCCTACTTTCATTGCACGGAAATTTGTATATAAGTTTATTGACCATCAAGAATCATATGACATCCTCGTAAGTTTATTGACTATAAAAATACGTTATGTAGGTTTTACTGTGACTAAAGGCACACGACATCACATTGTGAAAATCTTTGGAAATTGCTTCAATGCCGAGGAAACGAAAAACCCCTGCTTCTCAACAATCCAATGAGCAAAAACTTAAAATTGTTCGTGAAGAGGTCGTAGCAGAAGAAGAGGAGGAGGAGGAGGAGGAAGAAGAAGAAGACGAAGAGGAAGGAACCTCTGATGAAGAAGAGGCAGAAGATGAATCCTCATCAGAAGAGGAAGAGGAGGAGGAATCTGAAGATGAAGAATCTTCTTCTGAAGAAGAAGAACCAAATGATGAGGCATCAAAAAGAGAGACCCTCCGTGAATTATTGGAACCATTTGGAAAGCCCCAAATTATAGACCTCATTAAGGACGCTGCTGCAAAAGACCCTAAAATTCTTTCAGAAATCATACAAAAAGTGGATTCAGACCCTGTCCACCGGAAAATCTTTATATATGGGCTGGGTTGGGATGCCACCTCTGAGCAGCTTCTTCAAGCATTCAGGCCCTTTGGTGAAATTGAGGAGAGCAAATTGATTACTGACAAAGTTACTGGTCGAGCCAAAGGTTACGCCTTTGTGATGTTCAAAACTCGATCTGCAGCAAGAAAGGCTCTGAAAGTTCCCCAGAAGAAGATTGGGAGCAGGACCGTTACGTGCCAGCTGGCAGCTGTGGGTCCCTCTGCTGGGACAGAGGCGACTGATGGTGGAAGCCGTAAGATGTATGTGGCAAATGTTGCCCCCCATGTGAGTCCGGATAAGCTTAAAGCGTTTTTTGGGAGATTTGGGGAGATTGAAGAAGGACCATTAGGTATGGATCCGGCTACCAACAAGTTTAAAGGATTTGCTATCATCACTTATAGGTCAACCGAAGGGTATAAAAAGGCTATGGAGGAACCAATTAAGGTGTTCGAAAACTCTCAGTTGCATTGCAAGAAGTTTGTGGAGAATTATAACAATGCAGCCGGCCAAAATAGTGTTAGTAGTAACAACCCTGCTGTTACTGATGTCAATTATGGTAGTTTGGGAATGAATACAGGAATCTTAGGAACTAATTTGAGCGCGAACGGGCTTTTGATGGCACAGAGTGCCATGTTAGCAGCGGGATATAACCCTGCAGGTGTAGCAGCAGGATATAACCCTGCAGGTATAACAGCTTCAGGATTAAGCGGCAACTATGGGATAAATAGCATAAGCCCTGGGGTGATGGGGAACTATGGGTCTCAAGCAGCTTTGCAGGGATTAGGAGCCTATCAGAATGCTCAAACGGGATTATCCTCCATAGGGACAGTGGGAACGGCGACCACAGCAACAAGGGCTCCTACAAGTGGTGCATCTTCATCTACAGCAGTACCTCCCTATCTATATCGCTAGGCAAGCTATCTCAAAACTTATCTTCTTGCAAGAGTATGTTGTTCTTCGGACATTTCTGTTTTTTTTTTATTTTTTAATTGAACCACAGGTGCATCCTATTGCTTCCCTCTCTGTTTGTTTAGGACTTGTGATACTCTTTTGGAACTTTATTTTTAATATTTAATTGATGGAACTCTTTATGTGCAAGCATATGTTTTTTGTGAAGTTTCAGCCATGATTCTTTGTACTTATATTTCTGCTGTGAGTTTGCTATTTGTAGCAACAGAACCTACTGCAGCTTTGAGTGGATATTATATGAAAGATAAATCATTCCCTACGAATGTACTTAAGGTGATTAATTGGTAATGTAATAAATATTCTCAATATCAAGTATTTGAGAGCTTATAAAGTTGATGTAAAATGCTTGATAAAGTTTGTTTCTAAGGTCTGAATTTATGAATTTTCTAAACAAAATATCTGAAGTTCATGAGAAAGACCACTTTAATATTTAAGTAATTTATAAAAATATATATATACAAGACATAAACTTCTTTAAACTCGAATAGATGTAAATTCGATTTTTTAACTATCACGTTACACTTATACATATAAACTACAAATATTTTGTGTATCTACTATTATTGTTGAAAAATATATACTTATGTTTTAACAATAATAGTTTATATTTATAATAATGATGATTAAAAGATTAAGTTCATATATATTTGAATTCATAAGAGACTCAATTTATATATATTTGGATTGCTGATCATGATGCCGCATATTTTATACCCTCTCAGTTCCAAGACAATTTGAATCCATGGAATTTCATGTTATTTTAAAAAAAAATTGTTGAAATAGTAGCACATGAATGCATACATGCATAATTTTATAAGTGTATATATAAATTAATATTTTTGTTTTTAATAATGTACAAATTGATATGAAGCTCCCAAATAAAAAAAAAATAAAAAAAAATATATATATATACCATGTTCGATGCAACTTGCAAACGAAAAGTTTATGGTCCAAGTTATACTCAACCAGAAACATCATTTTTCCACCCCCAAAAAAAAGTTCTAATTTTTTCATTCTCTCTCCCTTCACAACTTTGTGCACCTCCTTTCTTTCTTTCTTTCTTTCTCATCCCTCAGGCCCTCAACCTCCATCTCATTCGAGGACTACAAATCCCCTACTGATGAAAGCACAACTTTCTTAAGATTAGGAGATTTCTGACGAAAATTAGACAGAAAAATGTGCAATTGAGGTCTGAATATACATGAGTATCTGGTTTATATATCTAAAAAAATATTTGTCAAATATTCTTAATTTAAAAAATATATAAAACATTAAAAAAATTCTTTTTCAAATTTGACATTTGTTGTAGCATGTAACATTTACGGTTCCAAATGCCACATAAGCATAAGTATTCCTGAAAATTTACATCATATATCAAATTATAATAATACATTAGTTCGTATATTGTATTTTAAACTTTAAAAGTTGATATTGTAATTAACAAAGAATATCGAGTTTGTGAGTTTCTTTGTAATTAACTATTTTATAAATCATTCAATTTTAGTTCGATATTAATAAAATTGCAGGATCTTTGCATGTGTTGTTCACAAAAATAAATTATTTCGTGTATTTTATCTTTTAATATTTGGCGCTTGGGGAGCACTATAAAAAGGAGGTCAAAAATAGAGTTTTGGTGCATTCTAGAAACAAAACTTGAGTCTATCATAGAGTGGGATTGCAAATCAATTTGGGGAGATGGCAAAATTGGTTCATATATTATGGTCACTTAAATTGCTTATTGGGCCTTTAATTTAAAATATAGTATTGGGCCAAGTCCAAAGGAAATGGTCGAAGGGTGGGCGTGCAAATTTTCTTTTGAAGGCAAAATTACTTTATTGAACTTGATCCTATCATCCTTACCAACATATTACCTATATATCCTTCTTTCAACTATCAAATCTTTTTTTCCTTGAATGAAATTGAGAGTATGCAAAAAAAAATTCTTCCGGGGAGGTGAGAGTTCTAGTTGTATAAAATAAGTGAAATGAAGTGTCATATATAAACCAATGAAATTGGGGAAGGTTGGGGGCATGGAATTTAATAGTGCTTAATAAGACACTATTAGGTAAGTGGATGTGACATTTTTTTGAATAAAAATGAGAGGTTTTTGGTAAAGATTATTGAGTCAAAATATGGAGAATTTTGGGGGACGGGATCGTATAGTGTAGCTAGAGAGGTGTATAGGAGGATGTTGGGTTGGTGGAAGGCATTGTGAATATTCCTTGATACAGATTTACACTTAGAGAGCTCTCTAAAAGACAGCTATCTAAGTAAATCTCAAATTTAGAGAGCTGTTAATAACAACTCTCTAAATCCAAAGCCATTTAGATAGTTGTCTTTTATAGAGCTCTAAAGAGCTCTCTAAGTATAAATATGTATTATTGATTACTTCGTGTTCGAATGAAGAGTGGTTTTATGGAAAAATTTAAAGAGTAATATGGAAAAATTTAAAGAGTAATAGGGAATGGGACAAGTATTAGGGTTTTGGTTGGATAGGTGGCATGGAGAGATTTTATTAAAACATAAATATTCAAGGCTCTATAGATTGAGTGCATGTTTGTAATATCTAGTAGAATTTGCTGGTAGAATTTGTTAATGAGATAATTTGTGGCTGTAATTAGCTTGTGATTCTACCAAACAATAACAATATTAAAGCTTGTTCTTGATGATATTGTAGAGAGAGAAAGTAATGAGAGTTAGAGTGAGAAAGTGTGTTTTGGATTGTAAATTTAGAGAGAGAAAATATGTACAAAATATCTCTTTATAGGTTTGCATGTGGTGAGGTGGTACCTTGTAAGCCTATTTGGCTTTAGGTGCTGACAAGTATTCCTGACACCTGTCTTTACTCACTACTATGCTTCTGTTACATCGCTTCGTTCTACTACATCACTACTAGTTCCTTATATAGCTACTGTTCATATTCCGGACTGGGCGAGCTTCCTTGCCTTGTGCTATTCCAGGTTGTGGTGATGGTAGTGGATTTCAGCTTTGTCTCCTGGATGCGGGCGAGCTCCCCTGTAAGTAGGCGAGCTTCTTAGTGAGCTCTCTCTCTTCTGATGTTGGTCAACTTATTGACTCATTACTCAGTGTCTGGGCGAGCTCTTTAGCGAGCTACTTTGCTTCTCTTGGAGTTGACTTGGTCAGGTTGGTGACGTGTCTCTTGGGCATGTTGGCGAGCTCCTGGCGAACTCTTCAGCCTTGATTAATTTACCTCGTAATCATCTGTTAATAGTTCGCCTATCAATAGAAATGAAAAAGTGATCTTAAGTAATTTTAGTAGTAAAATGAAAAATAAGGAGTGTTTTAAATTTACGTGATTTTAAAAAATAATTAAAAAAATGTGTTTGTAAAAAAAGTGCTTCTAAAAAGGGTATTGAATATTATTTTCTTGAGGAATTTATAGAAGTGCTTAAGTGAAAGTTAAAAGCTAAAAATTGTTATTTGACCAAAAGTGATAATAAATATTTAAAATAGTAGTTGAAAACATGTTTTAAGTGTTTTTTTTTTCAAAAACTAAGTACTTTTACTTTTTATATAGAGTTTGCAAACAAACACTGAGTCTAGATGAAGGTAGATTTCACTGGGGTCGGGTGGGGGAGGCGTGGCAATGGAAATGTAGATGGAGACGTTCTCTTTTTAATCGAGAAACTGATACTTTAAATGATTTTATTTATAATTTAAGCATGTGCACTTTCAAGAAAAAAAAATAGATATTCGTGGAAATGAAGGCATGCTTCGGAAGGTAAATACAATACAAAGTTTGTCTACAATATTTTAACAGAAAATATCGATCAATGAGAAATTGGTGTACAAATTGACATGGAGTAAGCTGGTGTCTTTAAAATTTGTGGCTTAATGACAAATGACATATGACAAATGAAAGATTACAAGTGAAAATAGGGTTGCATCAAAACTTGTAAAAAATTGTTACTTGGTTATGACTCATACCTCTACTTCTTTATTAATAAAATTCTTGTCATCAACAAAAAAAAAAAAGTCACATATATAATTCAGAAGGTGCTTGTTATTCACTCTATTTTAAAAATCGTTTTATCTAAATTTTTACATATCAATACATTGTTATTAATGGTGTTTGAAAATTTAGATATAATCTATAAATTTCTTGATAAACTTTTAGAATTAATTAACCTGATTAATTTTGAAATAGATTAAATTGAAATATTCTTTTTAAATTACAAATTCTGGTAAGAAAATGACTTTATAAGATAAATAAGCATGGTTTTTTTAAACGTATTTTGGAGTATTAAAATATGGGTTTCTAGTTTCTACATTCTACCGCTAAAATCGGTATTTTCGTGATTTGTCAGAGAAAGTGGGCCTTACGGTATTGATATGTACTGACATGCCAGGTAATTAAACCGACAATCGTAAGCATTGTCAATACCATAAAATAAAATATATAAGTGTATTATAACATCAGCACATGTTGAACATAGATACTCTCCTATGCACTTGGTATTAAAAATTCTTTAATCATAATAAAAATGAGAATAAATATACAGTATGTATAATAATTAGTGTGAATAAAAGATATAAATAATATTATTTTCTAATAAATAAGATAATCATTACATTCAATTAATTACACACCTTCCATCTTTTTTTTATGAAAAGAGTAATATATTGATTAAACAGCCGGAAAATCGGCAACTACATCAGCAATAATAGAATCTGGAATCTGAGAAGAGAAAAAATCAGCATTACAAGAGAAGCTAAATAATGCTAAACGGTACACACCTTCCATCTTATATTCATCCTCTCCCATCAGTTTTTCATTCCATAATCAACAACTTTTATTTTGTCAATTTTTTTTAAATTGAAACACAATACTAATGATGTAACCATCATGAAAATAAATATTCATTTGATACATGTAAGGGTAAGGAGAGAAAATGAAAATGTATTCTCATTACCATTGAAAATTTTGAAACAAGCACTCCCTCAGTTCCTACGCATTAGTTGCGGACTTGCTGTATTTTTATAACCGGAATGGTGATCAAATCAAACAGGATATTGATTGCAGTTCAATTAAGTCAACCAGTTGAATCGGTGATTTAATTGTTAAAATTATTCTAAAACATTTTTATGTTACATTAAAAAATAAATAAAATATATTTTCATATAAAATTTTAATATTATAAATTTTATATTGAAATAAACATAATAAAATCATTAACAATCAAAATCAAAATACTCAAAATAAGTCAAGTTATAATATCACATGTAATCCATGATATGTTTCATAACTCAAGCATAATAAAAACCTCAATTCAAATATTACTACTAAAATTTGAAATATGAAATTGTAGAATGAAATAATTTTGTAAATGAGAAGTGTCACGATTCAATTTAATAATTTTTTTTTTTAAAAAAAATTAGAATAAAACATACCAGGTCGATTTTTACCGGTCTTAGTCGGATTTTTCTAATGAAATCTTAAAAATAATTTTCAGGGAATAATTGAATTAATTTTATGGCTAATTTCCGATTCAATGGTTGAACCAATTCTCAAAAACACTTATCATAATTAGTACTATATGTCCTATTGCATATCTTAAATAATTGACATGTATTATTATTAATTATTCAAATACCATCTATTCCAAATCACTTTACATATGAAAATTTAACATATTCTTTAATATATATATATATATATATATATATATATAATAAAAGAATATTTAAAATAATGTGTAAAGTTTTTTGTGTAAATTTACGGATATTGTAAGTTATATTTAAAATAATAATTTTCATTTATATGGTGTGCAAAGTATTGTGCAATGAATTGAAAAAATAAGTGTGCAAAGAGTTGTTGGATGGAGGAAGTATAATTTAAGAATATTTTTTAAATTTTTCTTTAAAAAAATATAACATGTTCTTAAATTTTTAAAGAGCGAATAAAGATTTTTTTTTAAAATTATAGCTACCTTAAATTAGTTAATAAGATTCGTTATGAATCATCTAATGAATGTAAGAAGAGATATAACAACTTTGTGTAACAGAACATTCTCCATTAATTTTTCAATAGGACACAACCACACGTAAATTCAAGTTAGAAAAATAAAATACTATGTCATAATATATTATTTTATGATAAATATTAGAGGAATAGGACTCTGTGAAATCTGTCTATAATATAAAACTTATAGTTTGAAATCACAACTATCACAAGATTGAGCCAAATTTAAAATTGTACTGCAGTCGAAATTGCAAGCTCCACACGAGAGAAATTACCACCCACAACAGAAGATAAATCCATATTTACTATTTGTGGAAGACTTTGTCATACTGGGAATTGGGCGAAGTAGTTTTCACATAGTGATGTATCTCAATCACAAATTAGAGACGTGTACACTAGAGTTCAATTTATTTTGCTTGACTTTTTTGGTAGGTATGCAATGAGGGAATAAACAAATATGTTCATAGCAATTTCTTCTTTGAAAATGCATGCATATACTATATATTATTGGGATTAATATGGTGATGTATCATCGGGACGGGGTGCACAATGAATGTGTCATAATTTAGGGGCGCTTGGTATGAAAATTTATCAATGGCAATGAAAATGAAGATATATAGAGTAATTATAGTACGTAATGAGAATAAATGAGGTACACAACATTGTTTTTCTTCTTAAATAAAGTAATCACTACCCCCATTTAATTACCTACATCTCATCTTATAATCATTCTCTTCAATCAATCCCTCATACCACAACCAACAACTCTTTTTTTTGTCAATTTTTTTCCAAAATTGAAGCACAACACTAATAATGTAATCATCATGAACACAAACTCTCATTCACTATATGTAAGGGTAAAGAAGGAAAATAAAATTTCATTCCCATTACCATTGAATTTTTTTAACCAAGCACCCTCTTAGTTTAATTAATTAATTTTTAAAAATTATAATTTGTAATTAAAGTATTGGAAAGGAAAATATGAGTTATTTTATATGTGTAATAGTCCATATATTAATAAATACTCACTCCATCCTACTATAAATTGTTCATTTTGGCATTTTCGTCCATCCCACTATATGTTGTTCATTTACTTTTTTTACCTTTTTTGAAAACTACTACGTTTACTTCTTTATTAATATTTTCAATACCTTTTACCTTATTTTCATTACTTTTTCACTTTTCACCATCACATCACTTATACTTTTTCACTTTTTCCATCACATCATTTATATTTTTTTCACTTTACTTTAATTTGTGTGTCCAAAAGCAACGAGCAACTTATAACGGGATGGTGGGAGTAGATGTTGAGTGAGAGATGAAAATGGAAGTCTTAACTATAATTAAAGATAAATGGAATGTCTATATTGTGTATATATATTATCAGTAAAAATAATTTTTATATATCACTGCATTTTATAATGCAAATATTTTGTTAAGTTCTTTTTTGGAGAAAGAATAATATTCACCAAAATCCAGATGTCTATTTCAGTCTTTGGATTTGATGACAGTTTTCAATGTGCACACGATCTTACCAATATTCTGACATCCTCATAATAGATGCTTTTACATATTAAATTCATTTTGGAAAGTGTGCTGAAACTTTCAATATCTCTCATTTAACCTCCTCACCTTTTCTAATGGTAATTAATTAAAATTTTACTATAAACTGAAACATAATCACTACAAAAGAAACTATTTAAAACTGCACTTCAAAACTACACTATAATCGAAAGCACAAGAGAATCACTATTTCATCATTAGAGTAAATAAATTTTTTACTGTTGGTATCTAAAATTCAAAACCTTATATTGTTAGGTAATGGAATTTTAAATAATCACCATGAGTTGTCTACATTTGCTCCCATCACCTTTTGAAATTCAAGAGTAAAAACAAAATTTTATATTTACAATTATATGGTATATTTTAAATTTTTTTTTTAATATTAATAACTTTTCTATAAAAAAGCTGATTATTTACACTTAAATTTATAAGTGGATATAATTATTTTTTAATAAACAATTATATATTTATTATTTAAAAATATAATTGAATTACATGATGTTTAAATTTTTTTAATACTGAAACATAAATCATTGATAACTTAATCCCCTTAAATTTATAAGTGGATATAATTATTTTTATTAAAATATAATTAAATATTTATTATTTAAAAATACAGTTGAATTATATCGCAGTTTTTTTTTTATATCGAAACATAAATTATTTATAACGTAATCCCCACCCCATAATATGGCTCTCACCTCACCTCTACTAATAAGACATTTTTCAAGTTGGCCAATAGAATCTACTGCTTCGAGTCTCAACTCTCAACATTATTTTATAGCCAGCCATAACTGATAAATGACGATAGAAATATTTTTTTAAAAAATAAAATAAATGATGAGAGAACAAAAATTTGTGGGACCTACCTGAAATGAATGCCTTGCTCGATTTTGGCGTCTTTGGCATGTGAACATCGCAAATTATGTGACTAGTTGGTAATCTTGCCATTTTCGTCTCCCTTACTGTTTTTCATTGCTTTTTTACCGTTCTTGAAAATTATTATTCATTTTTTTATTACTACCTCAGTCCCGAAACTATTTTCATAATAATTTCGGGCACACAAACTAAGAAAAAGTAAATATGTGAGTGTAAAATTAAATAATAAAATAAGAAAAAATGTATTTTGTTGACTTTTATGAGAGAGAAAAGTTTCTTTTTTTGGTGTGTGAAAGAAGAGTTGGGACGTCCAAATAAGGAAAGTGTGAAAGTAGTTTTGGGACTGAGGGAGTATTATTTTTAATACTTTTTACACTATTTTCATTACTTTTTCACTTTTCTTCATCACATCACTTATACTTTTTCACTTTTTTCATCACATCACTTATACTTTTTCACATTTTCCTCCACATCAATTATACTTTTTCACTTTTTCCATCAAATCACTTATACTTTTTCACTTTTACCTTAATTCGTGTGCCCAAAAGCAACGAGCAACTTATAGCGGGACGAGTGGAGTATTAACTAATTAGGTAATTGGATTTTATAAATTATATACTACCTCCGCCCGACAAAAATTTGTATACTCTCAAAATAGAAATATTCTTTTTAATTTTCATCTTTAAATTTTTTAATTCACAATCTTTATCATATACATCCTACTCATTATAATTTTTTTTTTAAAAACTGTGCCAAAAAAATATCGTACATTTTTTAGGAATGGAGATATTTGTATTCACTTACGTGTATAATATGATGATGTCATTTTAGATTATACATAATCATGCATATTATATTCATAAGATTTGAATTAGAGCAATTTATTCACGTTCAACTAATATATACAAATTAATATTATTCAACAAGCATATATGAATCTTACTCTAATTAAATATAAGAACTGTTTAAATGAGGTACTTAAAAAGTTCACCTAATATATAACAAATATTTGAAATGCGTATTTTGACTCTAAAATATAGTAAGCTTTGACGGTATTAATTTTATCAATTCAAACGTTGAAATTCAAACGGAAATCATACGTGTAATTTCATTCAATTTTCCTGTTTCTTTTTATTAATATTATTTTAGATAAATTTAAATTTATTTTAATATTTTTTATATAAAATATTAATCTATCATTTCATTTATTTTCACCTGTAAAATAATCCCTACGTCCACGATAAATGATCCACATTGTCTTAAACAGTTGTCCACAATAAATAATCCACTTACCTAATACGAAAAAAATTACAATTATTATTTTCATTTTTTAATACACATATACTCACTTTTACACATCACATCAAATGCTTTTTAATAAATATATAACTTTTTATACTGATACACTCACTTTTACACATCAATATTATTTTTTTCTTAATAACCGTGCATTGCTAATGCAGACCAATTTTTGTGGATGGAGGGAATATTAGTTTTGTTTCTAACAATCCTGCGCAACTATTCTATATTACTTATTAGTTGAAAATGAGAAAATTATAAAATGTTTCACAAAATTGATACTCCCTCTGTCCCGCAGGAATTTGCACACTTTCCTTATTTGGACGTTCCACACAAATTTGCACACTACTAAAAAAGGAAGCATTGATTTACGTACACACTCACAAACCTTTACACATATTTACCCATATACCACTACTTTATATATAAAACTATTTTTTCTTAAAAAATGTGCCGTCCCGTAGGGTGCAAATTCCTACGGGACGGAGGGAGTATTAATTACAAGAGTAAGTCTCTTGTGCACCAGTTACATTGTGCAACTCAAGTTCATTTTTAAAAAGTTACACGAAATACTATTGAAAAGTTACACATATTACTACTAAAAAATTACACTATTAAAGATACACTTTTCAGTAGTATTTTGTTGAACTTTTTAAAAATAAACTTGAGTTGCACGGTGTAACTGGTGCATACATGACTAAGCCTAATTTTACAAATTAGTTATGTGCAGAAAAAAATATGATTCTATGCAGAAAAAATATGCTTTTGCTCAAATATTGTGAAGCAAATTGTAAATATAATGATTTTTTTTGACCAATATGTAAATCACCCATTAAAAATTATCATTATTATCAAGTTTTTAATAAAATTAATAATTTTATAATAAATAATTATCACTTTTTTTAAAAAATATATTACTACATCTTATTATAATTCTATCTAACATAACTTTTTTTTTTTCTTTTTATCGATTTCGTCGGGATTATCAATTGTTTTACCAATATAAAAGGCTGACATTCCATTAATCTTATCGTGGTTGGGCAATCCACAAATACTCCCTCCGTACATGAAAATTGGACTATCCTTGCTGTGCACTGTTATTAAGAAAAGTAAATGTTGATATGTAAAAGTGAGTATAATAGTATAAAAAAATATTTAATTATTAAAAAAGTACTTGATGTGATGTGTAAAAGTGAGTATATGTGTATAAAAAATGAAAATAATGATTGTAAGTTTTTCATTTTAGGTAAGTAGATCATTTATTGTGGACGACCATTTAAGGCAACGTGGACCATTTATTGTGGACGGAGGGAGTATTATTTAAATAATAGTTTCCGTCAGAATCTCTTCTATCATCACTTTGAATCCCTGCAACGCCACTCCCCTGTTCCACGCAACAACCGCGATTTTGCAGAAGGGTTTTTTAATATTTCTCCATTACCCCAAAGTTCAAGCCTTTCTTGCATTCCCGGAATTCAAGAGAAATCATTCTCATACGTATATATAAATCTGAAAGGATTGATTTCTTCTTGGTTTCAAATCGATAATTGGCAAGAAGGATTGAATCTTGGGGAGCCGGGTCGTGATGGGGTTTGTTGGTGATGCACAGAATAACGGTGGTGGTGTTGGGGGTTTGAGGGCTCTTGTGAGGAGGAAGCAGGTTGATTCTGCTCATACAAGCTCATCTTCTTCCTCTGGAAGCGGTCATCATCATCATTTGGCCAAGTCTCTCAGCGTACCTCATCTCATAGCCATAGGTGAGAGCGGATTTGTCTTTTATAAGGTCCAATTTTGTTAGTGTAATTTATTTATTTATTTCTCAATTTTGAGGTTTGCTTTTCCAGTTGTATCTCTGATCTTGTAACTGAAGTTGTCTCTTTACCTGATGTTTTGAAATTCATTCATCACCATATTCCACCTCTGTGGGTTTGATTAAGATAATTTTAATTTTCTTATGTTGGTTGTATGTATTAGGAAATTGGGCTATATATCCATTTGTAAGATTTTGTGATGTATTTTTCGAGCAATTTACAACTTATTGATGTTTCTTGATTGTGCGACACTAATCATGAGCGATGGTCGAAATTAAATGGATGAAGTTATTGACCGATTTACCTAAAAAATTAATGTTTATTTGGTACTTTGTTTGAACTTGTAGGAGTTGGTTCGACTATTGGTGCTGGAGTATATATTCTTGTTGGCACTGTTGCAAGAGAGCACTCAGGGCCGGCGCTTATGTTTTCATTTCTGATAGCTGGAATAGCAGCTGCTCTTTCTGCTTTCTGTTATGCTGAGCTAGCAAGTCGGTGCCCTTCTGCTGGAAGTGCCTATCACTATTCTTACATATGTGTTGGAGAAGGGTACTTATCTGTTTCGACTTTGTTGGATTTGGTTGAGTTCTGTTTTATAGTACCATATGAACAAATTTGTGATTTGTTTACTTTCTTTTTCCCTTTCTTTTAAAAGTTATAACTATGGGTGGGGTGGGTGCTTGAATTCTCAAGTGGAGAGATGGACCTGCATTAGACTAAAGTTGTGTGTGCTGATTTGTTTAGATTTAGTAGATACAAATAGATGGCATGCCTGTTCTGTAATGATGTTAGAAATTATTTTTCTCCTGTTGTTGAAAGGATCATCTTCCGTGCGAAAAACCAAACCTTTTATCGAACTTATCTAGTTTTTAGTTTTTCATCATCAATGCTCAGTTTGTACCTTAATTCAACATATGGAAATCTTCCTATCAAAAAGAAATGTGGATATCTTTTAACAAATGTTCCCAAATCAGGTTTGACCAGCTGGATCAACAAGTTGAACAGGGAACGGGGCCTCCCTGTTTGACCAGGCCAAACATGTCAATTTCGAAAGATTTTTTAAAATTATGTTTAGGTAGTCTAAGCATGGTTTACAGTTTAACTTATATCATGCGGTTACATATATTTTAAATTTGTTTATTGATTATTTTTCTTGCATTATAAAATTATTGAATACTCCTTCCGTCCCAACTTTATTTTCACACCCTCATTGTTAATCCGTTCCAAATAAAATTGTATTCATATTTTGTGTTTATTATTTTGGTGAAAATTAACTCTCATGATAAAGTTAATCTCCACCATTGAAGTGACCACAATCTTCCAGTGAAAGATAAACACAATATATGAATACCATCTTATTTAGACCGGACGAATAATGAAGGTATAAAAAATGAAGCTGGGACACAGGGAATTAGGGAATACTCCCTCTGTCCCGTAGGAATTTGCACCCTACGAGACGACACATTTTTTAAGGAAAATGTGTTTTATATATAAAGTAGTGGCATATGGGTAAATATGTGTATAGGTTTGTGAGTGTGTACATAAATCAATGTTTCATTTTTTAGTAGTGTGCAAATTTGTGTGGGACGTCCGAATAAGGAAAGTGTGCAAATTCCTGTGGGACGGAGGGTGTATTAATTAACTCATCATACTATTATTTTATATAATGAATTATAAAACTATATTTGATTATTATTAGACCAGTTGGACTTCTAATTGATCTACTTGGTGGTATCAAGACTTGCTTGACCATGAAAACTTACTTCTGGTGCACTTGGTTTATGCAGTGTTGCTTGGTTGATTGGCTGGGCGTTGATACTGGAATACACTATAGGAGGTTCAGCAGTTGCTCGTGGCATATCACCTAATCTGGTGTGCTTGATTCTCTCTGTGTTTTCTCCAATTCGTTAGGTCTCTTCCGAGTGTCGTGATTTATCTTATACTCTAATATGTAAAGTAAATAACAAGTTTCTAGTAAGTTGGCTTTGAATTTCCTTAAGATGGTGCTTGGCAGTGTGATGGAGTGCACATTGCCTTCTTTGCACTTTTGCATGCACTTTTTCAGATAGAATGATTGAGGATGCTCACATTACTCAATGGACTAAACTTTTGAGCTTTCACTATTTCTGCCTCTGCTTTTCAAGGCTATGCTAACATGGGAGGCCTAATTCCCGGGGCTGCAAACAACTTCATTGGTTCATAAAAGTTCAAGATTTTGGATTAATTCAAAAGTCCGAACTCCAAACAGAGACCTACATAAAACAAATTTTGGATATATTCTAAGCAATGATTTGTGCAAATTAAGATTGTATCAAATGGTAAATGGTTGTTATTAACACAATTTTGTATCCCTCCTTTCCTCTCTGCTCAGGCCATGCTTTTTGGAGGACCAAGTAGCCTCCCTTGGTTTCTAGGACGCCAGACCATCCCTGCAATTGGTGTTGTAGTTGACCCTTGTGCAGCTGTCTTAGTTTTTGTGGTCACCGGACTTCTATGTTGCGGAATCAAAGAGGTCTCTTTAAAATATTTTCACTTTGTTCAAACAAGGTTTTTTGCTCCTGGTATTTGCATCTGTATTAACATACTTAAAATTATAATGACTTCTCCAGAGTACATTTGTTCAAGGAATTGTGACTTCAGCAAACATTTGTGCCATGATCTTTGTCATTGTAGCCGGTGGGTACTTGGGCTTCAAGACTGGATGGCCTGGTTATCAACTTCCAACAGGGTATTTAATTTTCATCTTTTGCATAATAATTTGCCTTAAAAATAAAATTCTATTGATAGAAAATTCACCTTAGAATATAAAGTTACTTATGAATCTTCCATTATTCTAGATATTTTCCATTTGGGGCCGATGGAATGCTTGCTGGTGCTTCAACTGTTTTCTTTGCATATATAGGATTTGATTCAGTTGCTAGTACAGCAGAAGAGGTATCTTGCTGGTTCTTTTTTTTTTCCCAGTTTGTGAGATTATATCCTGTGATGACTTAGAATTTTGGGTCTGAATCTTCTCCTTCTGCAGGTGAAAAACCCTCAGCGAGATCTACCCATGGGTATTGGTTTTGCTCTGACAATATGTTGCAGCTTATACATGTTGGTTTCTGCAGTCATTGTTGGTTTAGTGCCCTATTATGCTATGGATCCAGACACTCCAATCTCCTCAGCTTTTGAAAGTAATGGAATCCACTGGGCTGCGTAAGTAGATAATATCACCGTGGATTTCTTAAGCGTTGTACATTTAAAACTGATATTATTGTCATGCTGTCGTTGGTGTTAATGCAGGTATATCATAACTATTGGAGCTTGTACTGCTCTTTGTTCAACATTGATGGGCTCTATCCTTCCACAGGTAACTTAAATTGTTCCTACAGCATAACCTTATATATGCATCTTATCTAATACATGCAGTAGTTTTCTTTTGGTGCACAGCCTTTGTGAACTTCTTCATAACACAAACTCACAGCATCTGCAAAACTCTGCTTTTTTTGCATCTCAGCCAAGAATATTTATGGCAATGGCTAGAGATGGATTGCTACCTTCATTTTTTTCTGATGTCAATAAAAGCACTCAAGTTCCAATGAAGGCCACCATAGTGTCTGGTCTTCTTGCAGCAACGTTGGCATTCTTCATGGATGTGGAACAATTGTCTGGAATGGTATCCTCTATTCTTATCTGAATTCCCATTATATTGCCTATGTATGTATATATAGTCATAGAAATCCCAAATTTTCTGGTGATAGAAATTTGAGTGTAAGGAAGATACATGCTACAATTGGGCTGTTCTTTGGTTCATTATTGTACTCCCATTCAGATAATAACAACCTTGTCGTGGTAATGAAATTTTTGTATTGACCTCCTCATGTTGGGAAGTGATACTTATGTTGACTTGTTATAAAAGATGTACTATCTTACATATTGGAGGGCTTCAAATTGATCGATCTACAGAAGTCTGATTTCTTTGTTCTCTAGAATTATTTTATGCTGGTCTTGATAACTTAAGTACAAAATGCAGGTCAGTGTTGGTACACTTCTTGCATTTACCATGGTGGCAATATCAGTGTTGATACTGAGATACGTTCCACCTGATGAGGTTCCATTGCCGACATCTTTTCAGGATGCTATAGATTCAGTTTCACTGAGATATAGTGACTCCGGCAGCCCTGGAGATGCTGCCATGGAAACCAAAGTTTATGCTAAGCCTGTTCCAGTTCTAGTCAGTAAGGCAACGACTATTGAATATCATCTTTTAGAAAAAGCAGCTGGACAGTTGAACTGTAAGTTCGCGTGATTCTAGAACTGTTCTCTTGTAGGAATTTGGTGAATAGCAATTTCTTTTTATGATTATTGGCAAATCATTCATTTATTTTAATGTCTTCAATTTTCTAACGGCAGTTCTGAAAGCAGAAATTAAAGGTATATCATTTGTTACTGCTTCCTGTAAAATTACAAGTATAACATGGGATTGCGGCATTTTGAACTTTCTTAATGTACCTCTAATGGCATCAAAGTAATAAACGAGATGTAAGATTGTTCTTAATGTCTTATTATTTGTGTTCCCCATTTATCCCTTTTAAAAGCAAATTGTCTCTCCATGTTTTCAGTTGTTCTGTTCAACAAGAGAAAATGTTGATGTGATGTAGGCTTTGTTGAGAGAAAATGTTGATGTGATGTAGGCTTTGTTCACGGCAATTAAGATATAAAATCTAAAACATGCATTCTACTGCAAGCATGGTACTTTTAATCATTCCCTCATTTGGATTTTCAATTTCTAATTGCAACCTTGAATGGAATCACATTTTGGTTGATAAAATTAGCTAGTAGGCTCGAATAACTGAGACTACAAATTATTGGAAGGCAAGTGCACAGAAAATAAAACGAAATTCTGAGTTTTTTGTTCTATTCGAGTTGATTATGACCGAAGTTAAAAAAAAATATATGTGAACTTCTATTGTGCCCAAATATGCTTTCTCCACTGCTTGATTCCGATTTTACGTTCCTTGTCTATATTGCAGTTTTCACAGATGAAGGGAATCGGCGAACAATTGCTGGCTGGACCATCATGTTTACATGCTTTGGTGTGCTTATTGTAACCTCTGCTGCTTCATGCTTGAGTCTTTCCAGGCAAGCTTCATAAAATGATCAATCATCCAAGTATATGTGAAGTTTCCCACAATATCATTTTCCTTGTCAATTTCTAAATCAAATATCTCAATTCTTTTCCAGCCTTCTTCGATATACACTTTGTGGGATTGGTGTTTTTCTCCTTTTGTCCGGTTTGATATTGCTTACCTGGATAGACCAAGACGATGCTAGACACAAATTTGGGCACACGGGAGGTACACGTTAGCTTGGATCCAAAAAATTTATTCATTAATGGATACTATTTCTGTTTATGGGAGTCGGAAAACTTTATACAAGTCGCATTCCTCTTTCAGGATTCATTTGCCCTTTTGTTCCATTGCTACCTATTACCTGCATTCTGATCAATGTGTACTTACTAATCAACCTCGGGTGAGTATTTAGACTGTTAATTATTTAATGATTGTGAAATCATTTTCTTGGTCGAATTTGAACTCATAAATATGATGATGCTGAAATTTGAAACTTACAAATTTGTCCATCTGATTATTTGAATATGCAGTGGTGCTGCTTGGACCCGTGTATCAATATGGTTGGCAATAGGTGCGCTCGTTTACATTTTCTATGGCCGCAAGCACAGCTCATTGCAGAATGTAGTTTACGTACCTGCAGCCCACGTTGATGAAATATATGAGAGCGTTTCCAAGCCTCTTCCATAACACCACAGGATGTGAATAATCACAGTCTCTCCTTGGAGGGGTTTATCTGGGCTCTCAGATTACCTGTCCAGATACATGCATACCATTTCGGAGTGTTTCTGAGATTGCAGAAACACGACTAAAGCTACATTTGATGCTTTATTGTAACATATGTCTCAGCCCAATATGTAAAATAGGAGAGAAAAGAGAGATGCAGATAAAAAGCATCATAGTTTTGTAAGTAATTCCTTTATCTTTGGCGTCATTTCTTCAAATCTGCCATGTGTGCAGACTTGTACGGACGAACAATTTGTAAATAGTGTGAAATTGTTTAATTATTCAGGTGAAATTTATTTTGCTTTTAGCATTTTGATCTTTTATGCAATATTTCCTTTTACTTCTCTGTCGAAAAAGTTTATATGAGATGGTTAATAAATAAACTGCACTAATATTATTGTATACAGTTACAGCAGAAAAAAATTATATGAGATGGTATCAAGATATATTTGTAGGTTTTAACTTGTAATAGTAGTGGAAAATTTTAAGTATAAAAACATGAAAAATATGAATAAGGAAATTGTATTGAATGCTATAATTCCTTTTATTTCTCTGCTTGAGGAAATTTTTATGAAAGGAGTAGTTTATATGGGACAGTCTCAATATTTTTTTGAAGGTTTTTATAGTAGTTTAAAAAATTTTGAGTTATGAAAACATGTAAACTATGTATGAGGAAATTGTGTTGAATGATTTGAATTTACAGATAAGAATTGGATTAGTTTATCAAATGGCACTTCAAATTCAGAAATTATACAGTAGTGCAAAACAAAAATGGTGGATTAAAAATTTGTTATAAATAAACTCATGTAAATAAGAAAATAATTTCTATGAATTTTATTTATATTATGAAACTAATATTATTTTATACAGTTACAGCAGAAACTGCACTAGTATTAATAAATAAATGTAATTATATTTTTAATTTCCATGGTATGAGCAAATTTCATGAGAGGGCGAATTTTCAGATAATTTGAAATGTAATATCAAAATTTGGAGATTGGATCCCCTCCATTTCTTTCATTTAATAAAGATCTTATTTATTATCATGAAGTTATATACATAATTAAAATAATTAATAAATATATAAATTTATGAAATTCTTGATCTATTAAATGGAGGGTATCCGATTCCTACATTAAAATTATAAATTCTTTATGAATTTATTATTTTGCGTATAGAATTCATATTTTAATCCGAAAATCTTGAAATTTATTTTTTACAGGAGATCTTGAAATAAAATATTGAAACTTTAAAATTCTATGAAAAGAGAATGTCAGTTTGCTTCTGTATTTTTCTTTTTCATGTGTTTACTTGTCGTTAAAAAAAGTTAAATACAAAAAAAATTTCCTCGAAATGCTGTCTAATAAATATTCCTTGCGCCCACGATAAATTATCTACGTTGTCTTAAACGGTCGTCCATAATAAATACTTTACGTACCTAAAATGAAAAAATTACAATCATTATTTTTATTTTTTATACACATATACTCACTTTTACCTATCACATCAAATGATTTTTTAATAATTGAATATTCTTTTATAATATATTTACTTTTATCCAATCAAGGTTCCCATATTGCCAGTAGAGACTTCAAAAGATTTGGGCTTATTGGGCCTAATCTTGATCCCAGCATCTGGGCTAACCCAACTTAGTACTTGTGTCCGGCCTTTTTCTCCGTTTGTCACGTCTATATAAACCCTAAGCTTTGAAAAATAATTAGCGCTTCCTTTCTCTCCACGGCAAGTTCTTTCTCTGCGAACGCATTTGTGCAACTGTGATCGCACCGTTCAAGGTTTCTCTCTCTTCTCTATATGTCTACGAATTAAGATGTCTATCTCTCTCTATCAATAATTTGTGTATACAATTACTCAGTTTTGATTAGTCATTTGACTTCGATTGCGTAGAAATAATTGTGTATTTTGATCGATGGATATAGCTGGCTTGTTTTCAATTGTAAAAAGAAAAGTTTTTATTAAGGAATCTTCAAACAGTAGGAGAATCAATCTTTCACATGAAAGTGGAAGGATCGTTGATTTTTCCGTTTCAGAGTACTGAGGGTAAATCTGAAACACAGGATCAGATTTTTTGTTTTAAATTTTCTCATATCGTTTAGAGTAATATAAAATACTCTGCATTTTGTTTCTACTTCCTCTTTGTTTATTAGTATTGTTCCCCCTACGAAGTTGATAATGATATTTTATGTAAATTGATGGTTGGATCTGTTTCGTCGAAGAGATCAATTTCTTACCATGAGTCGTTTCTGATGCAATTATAATTTCTTAAGCATTTTGATTTCTTCTTGCAACAGGTGCAATTACTTGGCGATAACAGATTGTTCTGTCACCAACTTTATCATATTGTTTGCAATAATTGACGGATCTTACCTGGATTTCTTTTTTCTTTTTTAATTATTATTATCATTACCATCATTATCATCTGGATCATAGCTTTTTTCTTCTAATGTACATGGTATCAGGTTTAATAGATATCTTCTATCTTTCAGGTTATTATCTTCTTTTCCTGTTCCTTTGCACTTTCAAAATGCTGGCTCATTGCTTGCAGAACAAAAAGATTGATAACATCGGACTTAGATGGCAGATTCTAAGAAGAGAGATAGTTCATCTGGCAACGCGAAGGAGAAAGATGTATTGAAAGGTATCTTATCTCTTTTTTAATCTGTAGGCATCGTCAACTTTTGTAGTTTAGAATTGTTCAGTTGGAAACTATGTACATAGATTTATTTATTTTTATCATGTATGTGAAAATAACATTAAGGACTTAATAATCTCTTGCTATCCAACACTTGGAATGTTAGTCAGATGGGTCTGGAGAGCTCATAGAAGCCACTCCTGACCTCTGACAAAGTGATATTAGTGTTAAAACAGAAGTAGTTGAATATGGATGACATGGAATCCTAATGGCTAATTATATAAAGTCCAATTGTGGCACTTCTGATATTTAACATGGGAAACCTGTATTTGTGTTTTTAAGATTTTCCGTATTACCAAAAGTGTACTTTTGCTCTAAATCTTTGTACTCCTTATCTGATATAAATCTCCTATTTTCTTATTATTATGCATTGCAGATTTGGACATTGAAAATGATTTCATTACTTCTTGGAAATCAATGTCAATGGCAGACGGGGATGCACTGGATTTTGACCTTACCCCAGCTTCTAAGGGCAACAAAAAGCCATTTGACTTTAGCAAAGAGTGAGATTTATGAAATTTTTATATGCTGATTCCATTTTCTCATTGATTCAATAGGTATTTTAATACTCTGGTCTCTGGATACTTTAACAATATGCATTCTAGTCATCGTTATGGTTTTTGGTATGTTCGTTTGTATCTGGGAGTTAAGGGGCTAACTCTCTGGGCCTGGTATAATCCAATGATCCTTTTGCTCCTTCATCTTGTTAAGTTACATATGTCCTGAATATTTGCCATCAACACTTGTACAATAAGATGTCATATTGACATAGAAGTTGCATGTCTTAGCTATGACTGACGAAGTTGCTGCTTAAATTCCAGGGATATGGATTTTAATTTTGATGATGATTTTGGAAAGATGCCTTTCAATATGGATATGTCAGATTTGGATATCTCCCCGCCACTAAAAAAGGATGGAAAATCCAAGGAGAAGTCAAAAGAATGTGGAAAAGATACAGGATCATCTTTCAATATGGATATGCCAGATCTGGATATCTCCCCGCCACTGAAAAGAGGAGATAAATCCAAGGAGAAGCCAAAAGATTCATCCAGCAGAAAGCATACAGGATCATCTTTCAATATGGATATGTCAGACTTGGATATCTCCCCGCCACTTAAAAAGGATGGAAAATCCAAGGAGAAGTCAATAGAATCATCCAGTGGAAAAGATACAGGATCATCTTTCAATATGGATATGCCAGATCTGGACATCTCCCCGCCACTGAAAAGAGGAGATAAATCGAAGGAGAAGCCAAAAGATTCTTCCAGCAGAAAGAATACAGGATTATCTTTCAATATGGATATGTCAGACCTGGATATCTCCTCGCCGTTTAAAAAAGATGGAAAATCCAAGGAGAAGTCAAAAGAACCATCCAGTGGAAAGGGGACAGAAAAAATTGATTGTTTTGCTTTTGCATTGGATTTTGACGAGTGCGTATGCATAAACTGATGCTCCTTCAAAATTGTTATATTCTATTTTGGGTTGAGTTTTGCTTCTCTTTTTTGTCATACTTATCTTTTCCTAAATCTAGGTTGGATAATCTGGGCTTTGGTCCAAGCTTGACAAAAGAAGTTTCAAAAGCTCAGAGTGTGAAAAATACCAAAGGAAGTTCTCCGAAACGAGGTGACTGCCAAGATAAAGATATTTCTACGCACATGAATGTAATTACTAGTTTGAGTACTTTAGAAGATGGACCCCAAAAGCCATCTTTACCGGAGACTCGGATTACACTTGACATGGATTGTCTAGTTGGAGGAAGTGTAGATCTTGAACCCACAAAGAAGTCTTGTAATTCAAACTCCGCTATGGATGACGCTGTTACTACAGAACATTCATCTGCAGTTGGTGAAGTCGAATCTGATAAAACTGAAGTCCTTTCAGAGAAAACAATTGTGTCCAGAGAACTACAAGATAATGGTCAATCTGCTGAATTGGTCCCGAATGGACCAGTGGATCTTGAATCTTTTACTGGAAATGATGTCATGAAGGAATTATCATCTGATTATTCCTCTAACAATGAGACAAGTGGAGGTAATTCATCAAAGTCACAGAACAAGGTTGACTTGCATACAAACGCTACTGGCTCAAATGGCGAACAAGATGCTAACGTGATATCAGTTGTTGGTTCAACCTGTAATACATTGTCTAAAAACTCTGAACACCTGCAAACTATTGCAATCTCAGAGAACCTTAATACTGAAAACAGTTCGGATCTGGTTGAAGATCATGTAATAGATGATAGAGAAAAAACTGTACTTGGTCAAATTAATTATCTTGTTGAGAATCCATGTACTGCTACTGCTGTATCAGGGGACTGCCGTGATCCAGAACCTAGTATGGAAAATCTGAAATCTTCAAGGATGCTCAAGTTGCCCTTAGTCAGGTAAGGTTACGTATAATGTTCTTGTATTATTCTTGTTAAGATATTAATGCAAAGTAGTGTGCCAACTGCCAACATTATGTTCTATGTAAATAAATTCAGTATTTTGGAAACCATTTATCTTGAACTCTTTAGTGTGTATGTGTCTTTTTATTTTTCTTCCATTTCTCTTCAGGTTGCTAATGGTGTTTGATCTGTGATTGTTATAACAAGTGCAGTCAACCAGCTGCTCTGAAGGAGAAACAAACTGAAAATGGAAGAGAACCCCGTGTTAGTAGCTCCCTACCTTCTATTCAGCTAAAGAAACCTGAATGTCCTCTGCTGAAGGTGTCAGCACAGGCAATGTTTTCCTCACTAAGTAGTAAAAAGATGGGCTCTGCGCAACCAAGTCGAGTCGAAGGAAGGTCTGGTTCGTTTATAGTTTAAAATATCTTTCTGAAGTCCATTCTCAATAATATTGCATTGAATAAATCAGGGATGGGAACACTAGTCAAAGTGATAAAAAAATTGATTCCTGTTCCTTGCAACGTTCCAAAGCACTACTGAGGGGTAAACTTCCCGAGATACCGAGTCAGGAAAATAGCAATGGTGTTAAGCCTAGTGGGTGAGGCTCAATCCTTACTTCAAATTTCAATTTTTATTTCTTTTCTGCTCTGGTAATCAACATATCGGGAATTTAGAGGCTCAGAAGCTTGCGCTGAGTAATTTGACCAGGATGCTCTTGTTAACATTTTGAAGGGAGATGAACAGTTCTGATGGGCTACAACACGGGAATGATATAAATGTTTCTTTTGCAACACAAATCAAGGACATAGTGATAACTAAGCCTGCCATGAGGAAAAGAGAAACAAGTATAAAAGACCTAAATACTCTCAGGTTTGGTTTTCTTCATTCGGACTATATGAATAACTTGTCACATGAACTTCTTGGGGTGAAACTTTGACTGGTCTTAGAAATCTTATTTGAATGGTCTCTCTCATTCTCAAGTTGTGTTCATGACCTTTTATGGCTACTTAAGTATCGTATTCCTGACATACAGAAAGTGTTTCCTGCATACAGGTTTCTTCAAAGTGTTTTTATGCTGAAGTTCCCAGTAATTTTGTTCGATATATCTTTTATCTTGATATTTGAACTGCTTTTGGTATTGATTTTCTACATGTCTGAACTTATTGCCATTATATTCATATGATACTAGGGTTATAAGATAACTTAAATTCATATAACTAATAGTGGCCGACTATGTTGCATATTTTTGAGAAAGAATTAATCTGTTCTTTCTTAAGAACTTGTGCTGCTTTTTTCACTGTTTCAAGTACGGACATCAATAAGAAAGCAGCAAAAAACAGGGAAAACCCAGCAACCTTTACATCTATTCCAACAGAGAAAATTAATTCTCTGGAAGAACGCAGGCTTTCTTCAACTGAAGGTGGTACAAAGACACCTGATCTCCCTAAATTGAAACTTACAGGGTAAGTTCATCTTTATATCTTTGGTAATTATTGTGTAGTTTATATGTCTCCCCATTTTGAAATGCAGTTTAAGGATTGATTCGACAAAGCCCCCAATTGAAAAATATAGCAAATCGGTTGGTAGCAGTAACCAGAAAAGCACTTTTCTAAGAAAATCCCCATCTGACATTGCTCATTTTCCAAACACCCAGAAGCAAACACCTTCTATCCTGTCTATGAAGCGTGTGTTGGAGGTAACTTTCATCTTCAGATAATAATCAGTTTCACCAATGCACTTGAGATCAGTAGCTGTTGCATCATCAATGAATTATTGTTAAGGATGTCCAAGTGACCATAAAAGACAATGCATGCTTCCAATGAACTTTGTCTCTTCAACAGGATTCTTCTGCAAATAGTATTGCCTTACATCCATCTAAACGTCTCTCCCTGTCAGCAAGCACAAGCAGGTTCTTGTTATTTCATTTGGTATGGTAGTTAAAAGTTAGTTGCTGGATTATATCGTCGTTCGTGATTACCTGTGCAATCTGCAGAAGAAATCTTGTGGAAACATCAGAAAAGGTTCTTAACAAAAAGGTGATTTCATTCAATATTTAATGAATATAGCTGATAGAGTTAAACAAAATAATAAGTTCCCACATGTTATTTCCATTACTAGGTACCCTGTCGCAATCGCTTGGAAGATCATCGCGCCATGAATGCAGTTGACAATGGGCAGGTCTTGGCAATTAATCTTCCTCATGAAGTGAATAATAAAGGAGTAGAAATATCATTCTCGATTCAAAATGATAGCAACATCAAAACGGCTGATGCTTACAGCAAGGAACTTGATGATGTAAGAATGATGTCCACTTGTTTTCTGGTTTTGCAGTAGATAGCATTTGTGGGATCTTTCCATGTTTACCCTTTACAACCTTACTGATACTAACATAAGAAAAGAGCGACATAATGAGGATCATTTTGTACATGTGCAGCTCTGCAACATCCTAAGGAAGAAGCATGATGAGGCGAAAGAAGTACTGGCTCGAGCTATTGTGAACAGCAATAAGCTGCTGATGCTCAATAATCCCCGGTTCCAAGAGAAGATATCCTTCACGCGTTCTACTTTTTTTTTATTTTTTTATGGATTCATCCTTCATATCGCATATACATATATATGTTGATTAACATTGTTCGCGCCTTTACTATTGGCAACATTCGTGCAACCCAGGATATGTTTGCCAGATTAACACTCCACATCAATCATGGATGAAATCAGGTAGTGCATCTCTCTCTCTCTCTCTCTCTCTCTCTCATTAAATGTCTGCATTACATCCGTTGGTTATCATGAAGTATGATTTTCAGGTAAAGCTGGTAGCACCAATACCGAACTGAGTCAGCTAAAAGACATGATCAGGACTCGGTTCTTTACCCAACACCTAATAGTAGGTCTCGTAGCATAACATAGCAATAACAAGCCATCAAAAAGCCAACTACCTACCTACTACCCGTTAAAGTTTCCGTTAAAAGACTTGAAAGGAACTCAACAAAAATATTGGTAGATTCAAGTAATTGTGAGTGATTTCAGATGCCTGCGGCTTGGCTCATTCTGTGCCTGAAATTTTGGTTGGGTTGAAGGACCACTAACAATCAATACATTTTTCAAGTTGCAGTATCTATCGTCCATCCATCACTAAAAGTATAAATACATTTAAAAAGAGTAAATTAAATGCCATTTCTGTTTTAATATTTTTTTAAAATGTGAAAACTTAGAGTTTTTTTTTTAAAAGAAAATTGCCCCAATTTAATTACTTTATTTTGGTGAACTTTTACCATATATATTTTTTTATAGATAAAGTTTTAACTCAAATTCAAGAGCTTTGACTATTAACCGTGTAGCTTTAATCACTTAAATTATACAACTTCGTCGTGTAAATCTTTATTTGTATATTATTATTATTATTATTATTATTATTATTATTATTATATTGTTTCTCCTTTCCTTTTCATCGATAAAATTGTTGAACGGGACCTCCTTTCCTTTTCATCGATAAAATTGTTGAACGGGACCACCTTGGCCATACTGTCCCGAATATTAGGGTGTGTTTGTTTACGGATGGGCCCATCCGGATGGGGGATGGATTTTCCCCCATCCCACCCAATTTTCGGACTTGCACATCCCATCCCATCCAAAATACACATCCACTCCCTATTATACATCTACAAATCTATTTCACATAATTCAATACCAATCACATCAATTTTATCTTATATATCAAATACATTTTATTTATCTATTTTTCACATATATCATATATATTTTTATTTAATTTATATCAATTAATATAAAATAAGAATTAATTTTAATTATATATTTTTTACATATTATAATATCCTATTATATACATATATTAATTATTAATATATATAAACTATATATATATATATATATGTGTGTGTGTAATTAATTAATATTATAAATATATTTAAATTTCATTTAAAATTATTATCTTGGAGTATAACAAAACCTCTACTATTAGTAATTATTTGTGATTTAAAATTAAAAATATTTATTTATTATATATACACTGTTTTTATATTATTTATTATTAATTTAATTTATCTTAAAAAATTATTAATTATCAAGGTTATTTTAAAAAAAATATTATTTATGTATTACAACAAAATATAATTAATATACAATCATTCAATCATTACTCCACTAACTAATAATAATAAAATAATATATCATCATTTCCAAAAAGTATTGATTTGATATAAAGTTTCATTCACCCCTACCACATTCAATTCAAACCAAACACAAATTTACTATTCACAGGATTTGCCTCATCCACTTTTTTTCTCCATCCGGATGTGCTCCATCCACCTCAAGACGTAAACAAACACTACCTTAGTTCTTACTAGTCTCGCTTCGTTAAAGTAGTAGGCTAGGCATTTTTAGCCTCTAAATTTATGAAATTTCCGCTTTTATCTTTTATTTTTAAAGAAGGAAAGCGAAAACATAATCCAATTTTGTTGGATTTTGAGTTTTGACCATTGCATTTAACTTTCACAAAATCTTATAACAACCAATTTTATAATATAAAATTAATATTATTAGGTATATTAGTTGATACCATTATATGTATTTATTGATGACAAACACTTATATACAAATTTCTACGGATCTAAGATCCGTAGAAATATTTATTTTTGAAAATTCGTGGATCTAAATCCGGTCGGGTCGAATTTGAGTATTTTTTTTCAAAATTCGCTCAGCTTGTGATTTCGCTCCCATGTATGTTACAGTTTGGGTAAATGCATGTTACTTTAAGGCAAAACGTGTGTTAAAACCAGATTAAATGTTGTTTTCTACACATATTCATTTATTTTTATAGAAGTAAATATTTTTTCATACAATGTAACACATGTATATGTTACATTGTATGTGTAACACATATTTATTCTTAATAAAAATACATTTTATCATATGGTAACACATATATGCTCATATAATAACACAAATTGAGGAACAAATATGTGTTACAATTAGAATAAATATGTATTACTGCAGATTTATGTTACAATTGGAGTAAATTTGTGTTACTACAAATGTGTGTTACATCTAGAGTAAATGTGTGTTACAATTAGAGTAAATGTGTGTTATTGCAAATGCATGTTACAATTAGAGTAAATGTGTGTTACTGCAAATGTGTGTTACAATTAGAGTAAATGTGTGTTACTGCAAGATCAAATGTGTGTTACTGTATACACAAACATTTATTTATCCTTATAAAAATATATATTATATTTTATTTAACATATATAAGGTATTAAATGATGTATTAAGTACATGAATAACATATTATTAACATAAATAAAAAAAGAGAATAAAAAATAAATTAAGTAACACATATTTATCTTTGCAAAAATACATATTTTCTTTATAGTTACTTGAAAAGTACAAAAAATTAATTTTTTAAGAATTAGTAACACAGATCTTGCCTAATTGTAACACGCCTTTGCCCAAATTGTAACATACATGAGAGCGAAAAAATATATTATTAACATAAATCAACAAAGAGAATAAAAAATAAATTAAGTAACACATATTTATACTTGCAGAAATACATATTTTCTTTATAGTTACTTGAAAAGTACAAAAAATTAATTTTTTAAGAATTAGTAACACAGATTTTGCCTAATTGTAACACGTCTTTGCCCAAATTGTAACATACCTGGGAGCGAAAAATATATTATTAACATAAATCAACAAAGGGAATTAATATTAAATTAAGTAACACATATTTATACTTGCAGATTTTTTTTTTTTTATAGTTACTTGAAAAGTACAAAAAATTAATTTTTTAAGAATTAATAACACATATTTTGCCTAATTGTAACACGTCTTTACTCAAATTGTAATATACCTGGGAGCGAAAAAACCTGGAACTACAAGTTGCGCGAATTTTGGAAAAAAATGTCCAAATCTGACCTGACCCGGTTTAGATCCGTGAATTATTAAAAATGGATATTTCTACGGTAGAAATTTCTACACATGTGTTGCTCTTTATTGATATAATTAGATTTATAAACGAAAATTATGACGTAAAATATCATAAATATCATGATATTAGTAAATACATTTAATGGTATCAATAAATATATTTAATGATTTCATATTGTTTGGCAGAAGTTCTATCCTTTTTAACTTTTTTCATTTTTCTTCCTTTTAATTTTATTTTCATTAATTTTCTATCTAATTTTTTTTTTTCTGTTTTTCTCGTGTACTTAGGGATGTAAACGAGTCAATCCGTTCGCAAACTATTTGGGTCTCGGCTCGAAAAATATTCGTTCGAGTTTGTTTGTTAAATTTCACGAGCCGAGCTCTAGCCCGAATTCGAGCTCGATTATTTTATCGAGCCGAGCTCGAGCTTTATGGTATTCGGCTCAAAAGCTCGCGAATAGGCTCGAACTATGCAAACGAGCTTTTTTCGAGCCGAGCTCGAACTATGTTACCGAGTTTTTTCGAGCCAAACTCAAACTATAAAAATGAGCTTTTTTTTCGAGCCGATCTCGAAATATGCAAACGAACTTTTTTTCTAACCGAGCTCGAACTAAGCAAACAAGTTTTTTTTCGAGTCGAGCTCGAGCTAACTCGTTTATTTAGTTAACGAATATTTCACGAGCCGAGCTTGAGCTATTCACGAGCTTAAAATTTTACACACGAGCCGAGCTCCAGCCTATAACCGAGCTCGAGCTTGACAGTATTCGGCTCGGCTCGTTTACATCCCTACGTGTACTTTCTTTATCCCTTAACAATTTGCACTTTACTTTTGATAATGAACATGGAAAAACAATGAAAATTTTATTTATTTTTAAGGTATTTTCATTATATATTGTTAAAATAGAATAAAAGAGTGACTGTATTAAATAAAGTCAGTCAGTTCTATCAATACCGACAACTGGTAATGAGGACATACCTCAAATTTCATGATTCATCCTCTCCTCGGGTAGGTGCGCCAACCAACACTTACCCTTTATTTTATATCACATCATCTCAAGTGATAAAACATTGCACTTAAAGTCCAAATAAAGTACTTAGACTGAGTTATTTTATAAGAAAAAATGAGTATATGAGTGTAAAGTTAAATGTCATTTCTGTTTTAATACTCCATTGTCTCATAATTGTTTTCACTTTTCTTTTTTGTCTGTTCCACAATTGTTTTCACCTCCTATCAATGGAAACTATCACTTTACCTTTATTCTCACAATATTGACATATTTACATAAAAGACCAGTACTTTTATATTCAATTCAACTAATCTCATTATTTTAATAATATAATTTTTCACAACATCCTACTTTTTTTAAAAAGTGTGCACTTTCAAAGGTGAAAACACATCTGGAACAGATGGAGTAATTTTAAAAAATATTAAACTTAGAGTATATTTTCTTTTAAAATAACTCCAATCTAAGTACTTTATTCGATAAAACATCACTTGAAGATGCTGCTTCGGTCACCTCCCCATCCATCCCCACATTTTTTCACATGATTACTATTCGTTCGTTTAAAGAATTATATTTTGATATTGTGTTTATCATTTCGGTGAAAAGAAATTTTATGATAAAGTTAATCTCCACCATTGAAGTGATCACAATTTTTCACCAAAATAATGAACATAATACATTAATACAATTCTTTTTTTAATGTATGAAAACTTGAATAGTAACCCTATGAAAAAAAATTAGGGGCAGATGCAAGTAGTATTTTTCTAACTTTTTAGCCATCCACTTAAAAATTATAATTATAAATTTTGATCGAGATTTATGATTAATATTCTCTCCTCGAGAGCATCCTTACTCGATTGGTATCAGCTTCAAGTAGCATTATATTAAGTAATAGCTGAACACTCACTAAGTCACCTCTATAATTCAATTATCAAACAATTCTATGTATGTGTAATTTTGATCATGTAATATATATTAAACTAATGAATTTGTAATATATTTTTTTATATAAATCCATCATAAGCCCAAAAATTAATTTCAAATGAGGGACTTTAAATCTATAGTATTCTATATTCATTCAAAATTTTGAATTACCCTGTGTCCATACTAAACCCCATTTGAGCCATTTCATTTCGTCTAATATTGTTTTCTTTTAACATGTAAATAACAAAGAACATATACTTATTAGTAAATTAATTACTTCACATAGGAGTAATCTAATTTCAACGTACATACTCAAAATTCTCTCAAAATGAATACTAAATTGAACTTCAGACTACTAATTATACATTATGTACTAATAAGTGCACCAATTTTTTCTTACAAATTATTTATAAATTTTAAACAATAGAATTTTGAATTATGCCTTCATATATATGATTGCTCAGATTTGGAATTAATAATTGCTTGTTGTTAATTTACATAAATGCCTTCATTATCTTTAGAAATCAAGAATCCTCAAATCGTATATGCTCAATCAATCGATAACCAAACATTGAACATCTTTTATAACATAACGTGACAATTGTAACCATTACCATCACATTTTATACCACTGTATTGGTATGTACAAATTTAAAATATATATATATATATAGTACCTAAGCTAAAAGATTTCTAACCTTCAATACACACATTATTTTTCATAGGGGCTTAAAGTAGGTGGTATATATATATATATATAAGTATTTGGATTATAGTATATTAATTTATATAAAAATCTATTATAAATTTAATGTATATATATAAAATATTTTTATAATTTAATTTTTAAATTTTATCATCATCTTTATTCTAAAAATATATTGAATATATAATAAAAATATATATAATTTAATTAAAAATAATATATACTAATTGATTAGAAAGGGTAAAGATGAACAAAATGAAAAAAAATATGAACAAAAATGTTTTAAAATAATTCTCAATTACTTATCACTTATATATATTATAGATTTTAAATATTTATAAATGAAAAAAAATAAATTTTAATTTTAAAATTCATGCATTATTCATACAAAAGTTTGTATTTCCTCCATCCATATATTTTTTTTATTTCATAGTTGACACGAAATTTAATGAAAATTCATATTATATACTATATAGTATTATGAAACTTAGGGGGCGTTTGATATAATTGTAAGGAATGGAAATGATGTGGGAATGGAATGAAAGTCATAGTTGCTGAATTATGGTAGATTTTTTAATTTTTAGGAATCAAAGTCATAGTAGAGTCATTCCAAACGCACACTATGACTTTGATTACCATTACCCATCTTCCAAAGTAATCAACCAAATACACCTTAATGGTTTAATTATAAGTATGAGTTATTTCTTAATAAAAAATAATAAAAAATTTTGTGGATAAATAAAAAATATTTTATGAAGAGAGGAATTATTTAAAAATAAAATAGAAAGCACGGCGCACGTGGGTAAGGCATGCTGGTATTTGTCAAAGTCATAAAACAATGGGCCTATCAATATTTTGGTAAGAGTGAAGTGGAACAGGAACACGACTGTGGGTGTAGGTAGCTGATAATTTCCGCCACCAGACCAGATCCCTCCTTCCTTCCCCCCTACTCTATTCAACCACCATTTCTTTTTCCCAATCCCACCTACTACTCTCATTTCCATCGTTGTTGACGACGAACTCATGTATTCAATCTTATTATAGACTCTCTCTCTCTCTCTCTCTCTCTCTCTCTCTCGTTATTCCTTTCTTCATCGTTTACTCGACTAATTGGAGCAATATTCTGTTTTGTGGTCTCAAGTATGTTAATGCTATCCCTCCCTCAAAAGAAACTAAAGAAAAAACAAATTATTGTCATCAATTTTCTCCACTCCTCTGATTTCCTTGTCTAGAATTTGGCAATTTGCTGCTATATATCCTCTTCAGTGGAGATACTTCTGACTGGGTATAAATTTTTCTCTGTGAAATATTTCAGGCATTTTTTGTAGTTCTTTGGAGCTATGGATTTTTGGGCAACGACTGAAGGGCAACTGGTTGTTGGTGTTGCTGTTGGTCTCGTAAGTATTGGCGCTGTGTACTTCTTATTTACCTCCAAGAAGCCCAAAGGTGCGATGAGCTATTGGTGAATTCTTCCATTTAAGAAGATCTTTTTTTGATTTTTTTATATTTATTTCTCTCTTTGATGTTTATGTATTGTGGGTTTCTTGTAGCTTAAATGAAGTCGTTTCTTTTTTCCCCTTTTGAAAACATTAAGGGAAATCTTATTTTGGTTTATAGATCCGATTTTACCTGGTTTTGTGCGTATGGTGACTGCAAATTCACAAGTTTCTGCATAAATATGGGGTTGAGGGGATGTGAAAAGTAAGATCTTATGCATATTTAGAATCTAAATTGTTGTTCATGGGTGATTTCCAGTATGCTTGAACCCCGATAACTTCAAGGAATTCAAGCTTGTAAAGAAAACACAAATTAGCCATAATGTGGCTAAGTTCAAATTTGCTCTTCCTACACCCACCTCTGTATTGGGCCTTCCTATAGGACAACATATAAGCTGCAGGTAATTTTACAACTCACTCTAATGCTCATGGAATCTGATATATTTATAATTGGTGTAAAAATGGTGTATTATATAATTTCAAATGTTGGAATAGTGTACATAATTAGACTTGATCATAATCCAAATCATTTTAATTTGGTTGCACAGGGGTAAGGATAGTCAAGGAGAAGAGGTTGTTAAACCTTACACTCCTACTACATTGGATTCTGATGTTGGATACTTTGAGTTAGTTATAAAGGTGTGTTCAATATGTTGTAGAATCCGTTTATTTGTGCATGATGTTAAATAGCATGAATACTTTTTCAATTCTTTTGGCTAATTTGATTTGTGTTATGATATTTTGAAATATAGATGTATCCACAAGGAAGAATGTCTCATCATTTTAGGGAAATGCGTGAAGGTGATTATCTGGCTGTCAAAGGACCAAAGGTAATGCTAGTTGCTAGATCCTAATTTAGAATTCTATCACTGTCTTCGAGCAAGATGAAAGAACTAGGTAACTTATTAGATTTATATACATTATGACCTATATCACAAGTTTAAAATTTAGTTATGAAGGTAACTTTCACTAGGCGAAGTTGGTTCCACCTGGAGTGACTTAGTTATATTTCTTTCTTTCTCCTTTCTTTTAGTGGTGATGTGTGTGGAATTTTATTCTGTTGTTTATGTGGCATTAATTCAGTGAATGCATGCTAAATCCTACTCATATTTGCATTTCTTTCACAAACTCAGGGCCGTTTCAAGTATCAACCAGGCCAAGTGAGAGCATTTGGAATGATTGCTGGAGGATCTGGAATTACACCTATGTTCCAGGTTTATATTCTGAAGCCGTTTAATATTCTTAAGATTTTAATATTGTCTTGATAGATAATTGTGCTTTTCAGTTGATGATTTTTATAAATAATTTAAAGGTGATCCCCCCCACTCCCAACCTTATTTTTAGGTTGCTAGAGCAATTCTGGAGAACCCCAATGACAAAACAAAGGTGCATCTGATTTATGCTAATGTCACATATGAAGACATTCTGCTAAAGGTATTTTGTCATTCCCCTTTTTCCAGTTTGTCAGTTGAATGTCGTGCGTACAGATTTGTAGTTGGAAAAAGAAGTTTGAAACAGACAAGATTTGGGCCTTCTTTGATTTGGATGTGAACAGATTGGTGTCTATATTATCCTTGGATGAAATTTGGTTTCAGCTTATAAATAGCTCAATTGCATTTTACTTGGATTTACTATGCTGAAGCTCGTGTGGTAGAAAGGAAGTGGGGGTAGCCCTAAGAAAATCATAGAAGACATCTAAGATGGTTTCAGTGTGAGCATTGGAGATCGTTAGATGTCCGATATGGCGCTTAGACAATAGAGAAATGAGAAACTCAATTATAAGGGGATAAAAATGAAAAACATAGTTTCTGAATGAATTGTAATGAAGTCGTTGTAAAGAAAATACAGTACACTTTAGTAAGAAGGTATGTTTCAATTGAAGATGTTGGCAAGCTATGATGCAAAATACTGTCCAATCGATCTACCCAGTGAGTTTAAGGCTTAGTTATGTCATTCATGTTGTTGAGCTTGTGTGCTTGAAATGTGTCTGGATTATTCTGTAAATTAAATCAATGTCTGCTTGCTGCAGAATTACAGAAGTATACTGGCAAGATTTGTTAAATGAGTAGTGAATTTCGTTATTAGGGGCCTAGGCCTTGTTCTAATATTGTGGTATTGAGGGATGCAATATGCGAAGATGTATTAAGTTGTTTGTGATCCTGAATGATCTGGTTTATGGGTGCAGGATGAATTGGATAGTCTGGCTAAAAACTACCCCGACAGGTTCCAAATTTACTACGTACTTAATCAGGTAAATTTACCTTGTACCGTGAATTAAATCATGTCTTTTAAGCCATAGAGTTTTTCCACATCTAATATGCTAACTGATTTCTGTTTACTTGTTTGATTTTCTCTAGCCTCCTGAGGTATGGAGTGGAGGCGTTGGTTTCGTTTCAAAGGAAATGATTCAGGCTCACTTACCTGCGCCAGCATCTGATATTCAGGTCTAGTTTAGCTTTCAGCTATATAGCAATGTGAAAATGGTACAATAATCGAATTAACTTGAAAATTATTGCGATATTGCAGATCTTGAGATGTGGTCCACCTCCAATGAACAAAGCCATGACTGCTCATCTTGATGCACTCGAGTACACTGCTCCAATGCAGTTCCAGTTTTAACTTTTCCTGCCTGCCTGCAGTGTTTGGCCTCTGCTTGATTTTGATATGTTCTTGACTTCTTGGAAAGAGAGAATTTTAATTTGCTAGGATTTTTTCTACAATGCTACAAAATTGTAAACCTCATCATTGATGATTTAAAATAAGCGGTTTCTGAGTCTGCACATGCTTGTTTAATCTGACTGGTATCTTAAGTTTCAATGTTTTGTATAAAAGATTTGGTTGATTATTGAGTTGTGAATTAAGTTGAAATAGGTGCAATTGTAGTAATCTTCTCTTAACAAGGTGTGATCAATTTTTTAGACAAGTTAGTTTATACAGAGCTGAAATGAGCCCCTTGCTAGTGAACTGTAAAATTAGTTGGTTCTTGACTGAATATCGGGTCAAAAAAATAATCTTCTCATGAGAAGATAAAATAACAAAGTTCTACTATCTAGGTGAATCAAACAATATAAAACAGAGGCCGATTACTTGGATCTATCAATTCTTGAAGTGGAAGCATGTCTATTTTAGATTGGCCTGTTTGAATCAGATAAATCAGAAACAAATTTGCAGAAAAAAGATGCACATTCATTAATGTCCTTTGCATAACCACTCTATCACAAATGCTGGGACTAGCAGTCCCTGTTCTGTTCTGATTCTTTTCCAACAAAAACTTATGTAAACCGGGTTTATAAAACCTTTAAGGTCAATTCATTATTACCATTTACACTTTAGCAAACAAAGAATGTGACAGTTTGTATGCTAAAATGTTATGGGTGCAAAGAAAGTGAAATAAAGATCAGATGAGCAAGTATTGCTGATTAACTGAACATTAATACTATCAGCTGAAGGGGGTCAGCTGATAGGTCTGCTGAGGGTCATCTGATGGGGTCAGCCGGGATCATCTGGGAAGTCTACTGAGGTCATCAGGAAAGTCAGCTAAGTCATCTGGTGAAATCAACTGAGGAGGTCAGCTGATATGTCAGGATGATTGGTCAGGATGACAGTCAGGATGATGGTCAGGATGGTTGGTCAGGTCAGGATGGTTGGTCAGAATGAAGGTTTACTGATGATATCAGCTGATGAAGGTCTACTGATGATATCAGCTGATAAAGGTCTATTGATGATATCAGCTGAGTACTCAAACTCAGCTGAGGACATATCACATCAGCAGACAAGAAAAGAGCATACTGACTCTAAGTCAGGAATTAAACCAAGAATCAGTTACGAAGCGGTTTAAACTTCCAAGTTGGGCAACTGACGATCAGTTTAACAGAATCAAAACTGAAAACCGTTGAGCTCTGATCGTTGTTCATTTTCGGTTGCAACTGTAGCAGTTTCTTGTTTGACGGTTACAATCACAAGCTTAATTAGGATTTTCATACTCCTATATATATACGCACATGTGCATAGAGAAAATTAATCAACACAGAACACTCTAGAGAGATTCAAACACTTGTATTCTGTATCTTCTTCATCGATTAGTGAGAGAGGTGCCCTCATCCGTGGACGTAGATCATTTCTGATCGAACCACGTAAATCTTGGTGTTCTTCAATTTCTTTATTCCAATTGATTTCAAACAATCATTGTTAACTCAACAATTGGCACCGTCTGTGGGAAAGAAGATTGTTGGTGAAATCAACTGCTATGGCTTCTACGAAGATGGAGTTTGAGAAATTCACAGGAGCGAATGATTTTGGTTTGTGGAAGGTGAAGATGAAAGCTCTCCTCACACACCATGGATTATCAAATGCTCTGAAACCAGCAGATCAGAGGCCTTCATCATCCTCAACAGAACCTGCAAAGAGGCAGGAGATTCTGGACAAGGCTCATAGCACAATCATCTTGTGCTTGGGGGATAAACCTCTGAGGGAGGTGTATAAGGAGAAGACTGCCGTTGATGTGTGGAACAAGCTGGAACATGTGTATCAAACGAAGTCGGTTACCAATAAGTTGTTCATGAAGCAGATGCTTCTTTCCTTCAAAATGACTGAGGATAGGGATCTGGTTGAACAACTTGAAGAATTTAATAAAGCAGTGGATGATTTGGAGAATCTTGAAGTCAAGATTGAAGATGAGGATAAAGTCCTGATGTTACTGAATTCTCTACCAAAATCCTTGGAGAATTTCAAGGATGCTCTGTTATTTGGAAGGCAAGAGAAGATGTCACCTGATGATAATCAGAATGCATTGAAAACTAAGGCGCTTCAAATGCAATCTGAAAGGAAGAACACAAATCAAGGTGAAGGGCTGAACATCAAATTCAAGAAAGGGAAGAAACAACTCCAAGGAAAGAAGAAGAGGAATGGTAAAGGCCCTGAATCTGGAAAATTTGTGGAAAAGAGAAAATGTTTCTCATGTCAGAAGGTGAGACATCTCAAGAAGAATTGTCCTGACAAATCCAGGAAGCAAGAAGAGGATCAGAAGGCTGATGTCACAATTGCTGCTCAGGAAGGATATGATAGTGCTGAGGTCTTGGCTGTTACTGATGTCAAGCTGAGTGAAGATTGAGTGTTGGATTCTGGGTGCTCATTTCATATGTGTCCCAATGAAAATTTATTCAGGGATCTCAAGAAATTTGATGGTGGATCAGTTCTCTTGGGGAATGATCAGATGTGCAAGGTCAGAGGCTCTGGCTCAATAAAGTTGAGGCTGCATGATGGTGCTGAGAGAATACTACAAGATGTCAGGTTTGTACCTGAGCTGAAGAGAAATCTTATTTCTCTTGGATCACTTAATGTTTTGGGATATGAATTCAATACAAGGAATGGATTCATATTGATAACCAAGGATAATAACATTGTGATGAAAGACAAGAAGGTGAATGACTTGTACATTTTAATTGGTAACTCAGCTGCCGGATCAGTGAATGCAGTTATGGGCAGTTCTGATGCTATCTTGTGGCACAAGAGGTTAGAGCACATTGGTGAAAAAGGACTGAATGAACTCTCCAAGCAAAAGGCATTTGGGGATTCAAGAACAATCAAATTGGATTTTTGTGATCACTGTGTTTTGGGAAAATCCAAGAAACACTCTTATGCTAAAGGGCAACATCATACTGATACTCCTCTGGACTATGTACACTCTGACATCTGGGGACCCTCAAGAACTGAGACTCATGGAGGTGGAAAGTACTTCATGACTATTATTGATGATTTCAACATAAAAGTGTGGGTGATCATCCTGAAGCAGAAGAGTGAGGCCTTTGGAAAATTCAGGGAATGACTCCTTGAACAAGAAAACAAAAGGAGCAGATCCTTAAAGCATCTCAGGACTGACAATGGGTTTGAGTATGTGTCAGAAGAGTTTGAAAATTTCTGCAAGGAAAGAGACATAACAAGGCACAAAATTGTTCCAGCAAATCCTCAACAAAATGGACTTGCTGAGAGGATGAACAAGACTATTTTGGAGAAGGTCAGATGCATGCTATCAGATGCTAAACTACCTAAAGTATTCTGGGGAGAGGCAGTTAATACTGCTTGTTATTTGATAAATAAAACACCCTCATCTGCTATTGACTTCAAAACCCCAGATGGGCTTTGGTATGGTAGGTTGTCAGATTACAATGATCTGAAGGTGTTTGGTTGCTTAGCCTTTGCACACGTAAGGCAGGATAAGTTGGAACCAAGGGCTCTGAGGTGCATCTTCCTGGGATATCCAAAAGGTGTCAAGGGTTATAGATTGTGGTGTCTTGAAGCTGGACACAAGAAGTGTATTGTCAGCAGAGATGTGACTTTCAATGAGAAAGTCATGGGATATGATACATCTGAAAATACTCAGGATGCTGAGGAAAACCCCATAATCAGACATACACCAGTTCAGGTGGAGCATACAACCAGGATTCAGAATGAAGATCAACTCTGATATTAGAAATCCACAAGCAGACCAGTCTGATGCATCAGCAGATAGTGATTCTGAAGATCAAACTGAAAATTCAGATGAAGAGGGTCAAGATTTGAGAAACTACAGTCTGGCCAGGGATAGACATAGGAGAAGCATTCATCCACCAATCAAGTTTGGGCAGACTGACATGATCTCATATGCCTTATCAGTGGCAGAAGAAGTAGAATATCAAGAACCTGAAATTTATGCTGATGCAGTGACAAGGAAGGATAAAGATCAGTAGATTTCAGCTATGAAAGAGGAATTAAATTCACTTGAAAAGAACAACACATGGGTTCTTGTGAATAGAACAAAAGGGAGCTCAAGATGGATATTCAAGAAAAAGTCTGAAATTGGGTCAGATGGACAGGAGCTGATCAGATACAAGGCAAGATTGGTTGCCAGAGGATTTACTCAGAGGGAAGGAATAGACTTCAATGAAGTGTTTTCACCAATTGTGAAGCACTGCTCAATAAGGATCTTATTGTCTAAGGTGAATCAGGATGGACTGGAGTTACAACAGCTGGATGTCAAAACTGCATTTCTACATGGAGAGCTTGAAGAAACCATATATATGCAACAACCTGAAGGATTCATACTATCAGAAGATGAAGGAAAGGTATGTTTGCTGAAGAAGTCATTGTATGGACTTAAGCAAAGCCCAAGGCAGTGGTATAAAAGGTTTGATAGCTTCATGATGTCAATAGACTTTATCAGATGCAAGTATGACAGCTGTGTGTACCTAGAAAAGCAAGACTCTGAGGTACTTACAAATCTATTACTTTTTGTGGATGATATGCTAATTGCTAGCAAAAGTCTTGGAAGAATTCAGAAACTGAAGGATAAGCTCAGTTCAACCTTTGACATGAAAGACCTTGGAAGTGCTAAGAGGATTCTAGGTATGGATATTATCAGGAACAAGACAGCTGGAAGGATGTTCTTGACTCAGCAGGACTATATACTGAAAGTCTTGAGAAGATTCAACATGCATGAGTCAAGATCAGTCACTACTCCTTTTGGACAACATTTCAAACTGACAGTTGATCAATGTCCCAGGAGTGATCAGGAGAAGTCTCAGATGAACAAGATACCTTATTCAAATGGAGTTGGAAGCATAATGTATGCCATGGTTTGCAGCAGACCTGATATTGCTCATGCAGTGAGCTTGGTCAGCAGGTTTATGGCTAATCCTGGAAAGGCACATTGGGAAGCTTTCAAGTGAATAATGAGATATCTGAAAGGTTCAGCACATCTGGGATTACTGTTTGAGAAGACTCAGGATATCAAACAACCTCTACAAGGTTTTGTAGATTCTGACTATGCTGGAAGCATAGATACAAGAAAGTCTCTGACTGGATATGTGTTTACACTTTATGGCACAGCTATTAGTTGGAGGGTTGCATTACAGTCAGTGGTTACATTGTCAACCACTGAAGCTAAGTACATTGCAGTGACAGAAGCAGTAAAGGAGGCAATGTGGCTGAAGGGTATTATCAGGGAATTTGGGATCAGGCAAGATGAAGTTACTGTGCAATGTGATAACCAAAGTGCCATTCACTTAGTCAAGCATCAGGTCTTTCATGAAAGATCTAAACATATTGATGTGAGGCTTCACTTTGTGAGAGATGTGGTGGAAAAGAAGGTAGTCACAATACAGAAAGTTTCAACTGATGACAATGCTGCTGATATGCTAACTAAGGTCATACCTAGTTCAAAATTTAACTACTGCTTGGAGCTGGTTAAGGTACAGTCATGGGATGTGCCTTAATACTACCGTGATGTGAAGGTTAGGTGGAGGCATCTCACTTACTTTGAGGTGGAGAATTGTTATGGGTGCAAAGAAAGTGAAATAAAGATCAGATGAGCAAGTACTGCTGATTAACTGAACATTAATACTATCAACTGAAGGGGGTCAACTGATAGGTCTGCTGAGAGTCATCTGATGGGGTCAGCCGGGATCATCTGGGAAGTCTACTGAGGTCATCAGGAAAGTCAGCTAACTCATCTGGTGAAATCAGCTGGGGAGGTCAGCTGATATGTCAGGATGATTGGTCAGGACTACAGTCAGGATGGTTGGTCAAGTCAGGATGGTTGGTCAGGATGAAGGTTTACTGATGATAGCAGCTGATGAAGGTCTACTGATGATATCAGCTGATAAAGGTCTACTGATGATATCAGCTGAGTACTCAAACTCAGCTGAGGACATATCACATCAGCAGACAAGAAAAGAGCATACTGACTCTAAGTCAGGAATTAAACCAAGAATCAGTTACGAAGCGGTTTAAACTTCCAAGTTGGGCAACTGACGATCAGTTTAACAGAATCAAAACTGAAAACCGTTGGGCTCTGATCGTTGTTCATTTTCGGTTGCAACTGTAGCAGTTTCTTGTTTGACGGTTACGATCACAAGCTTAATTAGGATTTCCATACTCCTATATATATACGCACATGTGTATAGAGAAAATTAATCAACACAGAACACTCTAGAGATATTCAAACACTTGTAATCTGTATCTTCTTCATCAATTAGTGAGAGAGGTGCCCTCATCCATGGACGTAGATCATTTCTGATCGAACCACGTAAATCTTGGTGTTCTTCAATTTCTTTATTCCAATTGATTTAAAACAATCATTGTTAACTTAACATAAAAAAAATTATTTTGAAAAGGGAGTCGCGTGAACTTGATTCGCAAGAAACCTACTCCCATTGCCATCCTAATTGGCCCGTTTAGGTAGCGTCTTTTCTCTAAGTTAGTTTCATGCCAAATCATGTTAAAAAGCTATACATGATTTAGAATATACCCAGCTTGTGTGTTACACTTGCAAAAAGGCTCATTGTCCAAGTCTTCTTTAATCTTATTTGGTAAAGATTGGAATTTTGATGATGTAAGAAAATACTGAAGTTTATGTTTTCTAACAGCATCAACTGCTATGCAGTTTTAGATCTCAAGAAAGAATCATGTGATGAGGTTCCTGTCATCTTTTATAGTATTGTCAAACAATTGGTGAGTTTACTTTTCAATATCTGTCCAAGTGTGAGGCATATAAATGCAGGAAATGAGTGTTATAAAACGATAAATCTGCATTTCTTTTAAACGGGACTATGTATTTATTTATTTCTCCCTTCGTACATAAAAATTTGCACGACGGACACAATAAAAAAATGTGTAAGAATTGGAGTTTGAATGATTAGAATTTGATTGGATTGAGCACAGAACTAATGATATTCGGTATAAATATATGAATATTGTGAGAACGAAATTTACGAAAGAATTTTTTATTTTAAAGGGGTGACTTTTATAGTTTTTATTTTTTTGGGGATGGAGGAGGGAGTGAAATTTTCAACCCCAAATGGAAATTTTAGTTTGGATTATTTAATTCAAGTACATGTGGTCCGAAACCTAAAGACCCTCCCCAGTAGAGCCTTTCCCTCCAATTTAAGGTACTTTAACCTAGCCTAGGGAAACATGAAATTATAGTAATAATTGGCAGTAAAACAACTTTGTTTAATACTGCAAGAGAGAGAAAGAGAGAGCCCGCTTCCTCAGAGGTCTCCTACACTCACGCTGCACACATAAAGGCATTCAACCAATATTAAAGAAATCATTCTTTTCTTCAACAAATCAATTACCTTGACACTGAAATACCTAATCAATTGAACAAATCACTGAATTTTTAGTTTATTTTTTCAAAATTTTGCATCTCTCTCTCTCTCTCTCTCTCTCACCCACTACTGAATGAATCTGATGATTGGGTGCTCACACCAGATTCTATGTTATCTTCATGCATGCAACCTCATTAAAGCTTAGAAAAACAGAACAAACAACCTGATTTCATTCCTGCATTTTCTTCCTTTCTCAATGAGATCTTTATGTCATCCATCATTTAATTCTTGAAAACAGGGATTTCCCTTCGTTTTTCTGTGGATTAGAATGTCAAAATCAGGACTCCTTTGTCACAAATCCCTCCTTTGCATGTTCTTGATTGCATCCACATTGTTAATATTTTCTTGGCTCTTTGTCCTAAGATCATCCAATCTAAAATCTAGCTTTCCCACAATCCCAATAACTCAGAATCTATACACGTCCACCTCCACAATGGATCACAATTCAATAAAATGCAAAGGCAACAAGCAAATCCTAAAAGTATTCATGTACGATCTGCCCCCTGTTTTTCACTTTGGCCTCTTGAGATGGAAAACCGACGGCCCGCATGTCTGGCCCGACATTCGATCCGCCCGCCCCGAATACGCAGGCGGGTTGAATCTCCAGCACAGCATAGAATACTGGCTCACTTTAGACATTTTGAACTCCCAATTCTCCCACAACCTCAGCGGCCGGAGCGCTATCAGAGTTCGAAATGCGAACGAAGCTGATGTTATATTTGTGCCTTTCTTTGCATCCATAAGCTATAATAGATTCTCAAAAAAGCAGAAGCTTCTAAACGAGAAAAGCGTTAATGATGTGTTACAGGAAAAGCTGGTTCAGTTCTTGATATCTCAGAAGGAGTGGAAAAGATCAGGTGGAAAGGATCATGTAATAGTTGCTCACCACCCAAACAGCCTCTTATATGCAAGAATGAAGCTTTGGCCTTCAATGTTCATTCTTGCAGATCTTGGGAGGTATCCTCCAACTGTTGCTAATGTCGAGAAAGACGTTATTGCTCCGTACTATCACTTGATTCCCAACTATAACGATGATAAATCCGACTTCGACAGCCGTAAAACTTTGCTCTATTTTCAGGGAGCTATATACAGAAAAGATGTAAGTACCATTGTTTGATGTATCTGTTATATGTCTCTTTACCTTGTGTTGAAAAAGCTCATTTGAATCTGATTTGCAGGGTGGTGTGATAAGGCAAGAGTTATACTACATGCTAAAAGATGAAAAAGATGTGCACTTTTCATTTGGGAGTATCAAAGGTGATGGTATAAGCAAGGCTACAAAGGGTATGCGATCATCAAGATTCTGTCTCAACATTGCTGGAGACACACCTTCTTCGAACCGTCTCTTCGACGCCATAGCCAGCCACTGTATCCCAGTGATCATCAGTGATGAGATCGAGCTTCCATATGAGGACATTCTTGACTATTCAGAGTTCTGTATACTTGTGTCAACATCAGATGCTCGAAGAGAAGATTTTCTGATAAAATTGATTAGAGGTATAGGCAAAGAGGAGTGGACCAGGATGTGGAAAAGGCTTAAAGAAGTGGAACAATTTTTTCAGTATCAGTATCCATCACAGGAGAATGATGCAGTTCAGATGATTTGGCAGGCCATCTTGAGGAAGATTCCGGCTACCAAGAGAAAAATTCATCGAGGGAGTCGACTTTCTAGGACAGCAGTTGATGCAGAAGGTACAGGGCCTCTTAGACCAGTTCCTGTTCCAAGAAATTTTTGGTGACAGCAGGGGAAGATTACATTTTGCGGGTAGATTATACTGCATACGTAGCGTCTTGATTGCATGAAAATCGACGGTTGATGCACGCTGAGTGAAATACACTGGGTGTGGTTTCAGCAGAGCAGAACTGGGATAAGAGAATCTGGGCGCATCCGAATTTGCACAGCATTAGAGAAGATGCATATTGTACAAATCATTTTTACCTCAGTTAGCTTGAAACTGGATGTACATTTTATACTTTTTGTAACCAGTGGGGATTTGATTTATAAATAGGAATAGGAGAGGAAATGGAGAATACAAAACAAAATATATCAGGATTCCACAATTGGATCTGCAGACATCCAGTGGTATCATTGTATTTGCAACTGTACTGATACTTATATATACAACAGTCTCATGTAATACTTTTGATATGAGTATTAACTTCTCATACATGGTGCGAGTGACCTCATACAAAACTTCCTCAAATTTATAATGAATTTGATATTCATTCGAATGCTCAACAATAAGCTTATATTGTCAATTTCGCTTTCGTGTATGCTACTACTTACTGGTCCGGTCCTAAGCTTGGTCCACAAACCGAAGTCAGGAGAGTTGCGTTAGATTATTTGAAGGCATCATTATAGGTGTTGGCAAAGATAATGCTAGGAGAATACACCAGAAGCCTAATATAAAGGTGTCTCAAAATTGGAACAAATATTAAACAGAGAGGATAATAAACTATCGTACCTCAAACTAAAAGAAGCTAAAGCTTGAACACACTGCAAATCATCCATTAGGTCGATGCATATCATACAAAACGACAGCAAGGTGATAACAATGAAAAAGAAATCCTCTGTCCATAATATTTCCACGTGAACAGCCAAATGTCTCATTTCGATAAGCTCAGCCAAATGTCTCGATGAGGAACCCCTTGTAGATGCTCATGAACTTGGCCACAAAAGCTGCATAGAGAAATTAGAGCAACAGCGTATAATTTCAGTACGTTACTTTGTAACTGATATCACAAGGTGGTCAATGCAATTTCATGACTACATCATACAAAATAAATACAAAAGAGGATGAAACAAGCGACTTGAGGGGTAAACACATTGATAAAAGAAAGAATTGAAACTTGATGCTTTTAGAGAATCATTAAGATTTCTATGAATGCAGGGTGATAAGGAGTTAATGGCACTTGTCAAAACTATGATTTGGTGCAAGAAATCATGCTAAAAAACAGATACAAGCTGTCTATTAAGAGGAAAGAATGATTGTTTTGTGATGGAAAAGTCATGATAAATATCTATTTTTTCTGTCTCATTCAGCTCATTCTAAGTCTCCAACACAAGACAGGGATGTTGATAAAAAATTCCCTTTCTTGTGTTGAAAGAGTAATGATTCCTCAAAAATTAGCTTACTAAAGTTTAATGATTACTAGATAAATAGGTACAAAAGAATGGAGAGTTGCATTAAAATTTCTCAAAAAATCCAGTGTAATTGTTTGACATACCTTCGAGGTGAAATATTGCTTTCTGTCCAAGACGCAACCTATGTTCCTGTATAAACAAATTATTGCTTTAGATATATGATATTAGTACAGCCTTTCTCAACAATGCTCTTAAATATGATATAAATTGTTGGATATGCTGATTTTCTGCTTCCTAGGTGCTCAAATTGCTATAATGCGGAGAAGGTTAATTGCCATTGTCTGAAGAAACTATTTTTCTAACACACTAATAGCAATATTCTCTAAAGAAGGCTGCAGAATGGTAAGCTATTAATTGGCCAAAACAGTCTATTAGGTATATAAGAGAAGTTAGGCAAGCGAAATCGAACAATTGCAATGCTTTGTCGAGCCAGATATAATTTCAGAGAATTACTATATCTCAAATAAGCATTGGATATGTGTACTGAAAAGCCAAAGAGAATGAAAAAACCAAATAGCCTACACACTTTAATTATTAAATTATTTTCTTACAGTTAGACAGAACAATGAATATAACAGCTCTGTCATGAGCTTACATAATATGCTGCCCAATGACAGGTCTCGTGCTTTAGCTCCGAATCCAATTTCTTCAACAGTTCATAGAGTAACCTCTGCGCACACACAAAAAAGAAAAGAAAACTTCAGTTTGATCTTGGAAGTTTTAGCTACGTGGTTTTCGCCCAAGGAAGCAAGTGGGGTAGGAGAAGCACAAAGGCGAACCTTCAAAATGATTTCTGGAGGAATGCAATTGATGAGTAGCTCGTACAGCTTTCCTCGGACCTCAAACAACCTACAAAAAGTAATGTACTATCCCTCAGACAAGATTGCTGAAGATAGCAATAAAGGTAACTAAAAGGCAAATTACCAATAGAAGGGGAGTCAGAGTAATAAGCCATGTGGTGTTACTTCATAGTAGAAAAAGTTATTCATAACCTTATCTTCCCTATCTCTATGAGAAGAACTTTTTGCAGGAAAAAGAGATGGTAATTTTTTACTATTTTGACACTTTGTAGATTAGAAAATGGACGTGGAATGTTACTTCAAGAATTTTCAGACAGAGGGGCAAGTAAACCAAAGTAATAGTGATAACTTCTTTTATCATGAGTGGGAATCTAGGATCATATACAGTAGTTGCACGTCTAACAACCATGATGCCAAGTATGCACTTTCAAAACTACACACTAGAAAAATGTAAGACATAATTAAGCAATTAAATTGAAGATGATTTCCACAAAATTTAATAAAGTTAAACCTTTTAGGGCTTTGCTCCTTAAATATGCTTGTCGCAATTTCAGAAACATATTCCTCCCAATCCATTGGGGGTATCGGTTGATTAATTACAAAAGGATACCTAATATAAAACAGCAGGGGCATTAGTGCAAATTCAAGTAAGTATAATATGTTTACAATGTACAAAGAGTTCAATTGCAAGGTCAGGTTAAACAGAACTCAACTGCTGAACACGACAAGTTTCAAATGATAATATTGCTCTCCTAAGACTTCGGTTAGACTGTTGTGCTATTCGATCAGCAAATCCAGGCGGAAGTTGCAATCCTTCCTTTTTGCCAATAAATTCTAACACCTTCACAATCTGACATTTTAAAAAGTAACAGATCAAAAATAGGATCTATATCACGGCATGCTAGAGGGTGTCAGTGAAATTTTGACATTCTGTAAGAAAAAGAAAGGAAGAGAAGGAGGGAAAAGTAAAAAAGGAAACCAAATTATTGAGAACCCCCACATACTTTCATCACTATTCGAGCCCGGCAGATTTAATCAATATAATGATTCTGAAAATTCTGCATGACTAGTGCGCAATATCTGTTCCAATCTTATACATGAATACATCTCATAGCAGGATTAATGGAGCAGCTGTTGTTTACTTGGCAAGTGAAAAAAGAAAAGGGAAAAGATAATGACCTCTCCTTCTGCTGGTGCATTTATTCGCATATTCAAACAACGAGAACGGATGGCTTCAGTAACCTTCGAGGAGCTGTTGCAACACAGAATTAGACGGCAAGATGCACTATATTTCTCCATTGTTCTACGAAGAGAGTGTTGGGCTTCCCTTGAGAGTTTGTCAACCTCATTCAACATGAGAACTGAGGTGCAACACACAACGTCATTGGCATAGAGAAACCGTGGAACTTATAACAGCTGATTGAAGTTCATAAATATTTGCTAAAAATATTTGTCAGGAAACAAAAAGGGAAAAATAAGTTCTAGAAAACTTCATTCTAAATCTTTGGTATCAGACTCATATCCATCTTCAGATTATTTGAACAACCAGTTGTTACAATAAAAGGAAACAGCAATAGAAGCAGCTATACAAGTTTTACCAGCCGGTCACATTATTCATTTAGGCAACAAGTCCAAAATTACCTTTGAAACCCTTCTTCCCCTTAGTGTCAATTGGTCGGTTCTTTGCCATTTCCTTGATTATTTCCTGAACCACATATCGGTCCTGGAATCCTGCATCACTAGGATTCAGTTCAACATGGTGCGAGCTTGATATTGTTGTGAGTTCTACGTCAATTGTTCTACTCCCAGCCTGCAAATAATGGAATTCAATTTTCATTCAAACCAGATGGAAAACCAAACCATGCAATGGCTTCTTCAGGGAGGAATATGATATTCATTATTGAACACATTTTTTATGCCAAAAGGTTTGGAAGACAAAAACTCACATCGACTTTCCAGTTCTTGTTTTCCACTTTAACCTGCAAAAAAAATTCTAAGAGTTAAAACTAAACTATCCTTTATTTAATTAGAACAAAGTGCAACTTGCATTGGATAAAAGTCATACAAAAGTTTTACATTTTACTTATTCCTCCTTGACAAAATAAAAGCCACTTAATAGAACTGGAAAAGTAGAACACAATCTAAAGTGCTGCTCACACTGCATTTAAAGAAATCAAAAATCAAAGGAGGGGGGAGGACTTCTATTCGTCAAACTGGCATTTCATTGTGGGATTAAATAACACAGAATCAAATCCCAAAAAATTGATTTCACGTAGTTAGAATGATACATAAAAATGGGCTCTTGCAATGTAGAATGACGCACATACACATACTTCAGCTTTTGCACTACCCACAGCAGTTCGCACATCTTTGACCTACTAAATTTAACTCCAAGGAAAATCGATCGGCAACGAAATTGAAAAAGAACAACTAGTATTTTACCTTATCAGCCGCCGGACCAAATATTTGCCTGAGAAGGGCCATTATTAGGGTTTTCTTACCCGACCCAGACGGCCCATAGAAAAGCAAATGGGGACAATCTTGCTCTGTCACCTGCAATCAAAAACGTATATAGGTGAATCAAACAAACTCGGAATTTTTTAATCAAACAAACGGTGATGCAAATTCTAGATTGATTGCAACAATTACCAGTTTCTTGAGATTTTGGGCAATATCTTGGTGAACGATAACCTTGTCTAGGGTTTTGGGGCGATGCTTGTCCACCCACAACATTTCTTCTTCAGATAAATATTTCTTGTTCAAGAATTTCACACACTAAGAAAGTGAGAAGGATGGTCTGCGGGCGGTATAATGATGAGCGAAGAGTAGAAGTGGCGGGAATTGGTCGGTTGAAGACCACGCGCTGAAGTGGAGAACCGGATATACCACTTTCTTATTATGTTAAACGGGCTGTTGGCCCAGTAATGGGCCCATTTAATACTGAAAATTAAGGGCCCAGTTTCATGATTCATATAAAATCGGACCGAAGTTAGAGAAATACTTAACTTTTTAGCATTTAAATTTAGAAATTAAACTTAGGCACAAGTTATATGCACCCACATTTATTAATAATACACACATTGAAATAATTTTAGTTTTAATAACATATATAGGACACATATATCTCTTTATTATACAATATACACTGCTGATGCACCCACCCATATAATTAAAATAAAATTTTCAATAATTACATAGATCCATTTATTTTTACTGAAACCACTATCATCAATGATGCAAAGAAATTATTAGAAATTATCTCCTGGACCAGAAAAAAGCTAGTAAAAATAAAAATATAAATTAGAAGAGAGTTTTTTTGAAGATTAGTTACGATTTTTTTTTGAATAAAAACATAATTTGCAAAAAAAAAAAACACAAAATATTTCGAAAAGAGCTGAAATTTCCAAAACTAAAAATAGAAGAAGAAAAGAAAAAAAAAAACTTGTTTATATCTTTCATGAGCCGTAGGTTGTGAGTAGGAGGAAATTGGATAAAAAAATGATAGGGATTGATTGAAATAAGAAAGGAGAGTAAATTAAAGGTGGAGGGAGAAAGAAGTTGGTTGAAGGATGTGAGAGGAAGGGAATTGACGTTGAATTAGGGTGGAGAGAAGGGGATGAGAGAGAAAGAGTAAGGAAAGAAGAGAGAGAAGAGAAAAGAGAGGGGTATTGTAGGAAAAAAAAGAAAAAAATTTAGAGTTTTTAAAAAAGGATAAATATGATAATTAATTTACTAATTTTACAATGTGTGTGCTTATCTTATGTGTATACTAACTAATATGCGTGGGTGCATATAACCTAGTTCTTAAACTTAAGTTTAAATGTGCAAATTTAAGTGCACTAAAGTTTTTTTACCTTCCTTTCACAAAAATTACAACTGGCCCAACATATTTAAAAAATTATACTCTCCTCATTTCTTAAATTTAATCTCATTTGTATAGACACGAATTTTAAAAAAAAAAAAAAATAGATAAAGTGAGAATATTGTGGAATAATTATGGGGTCCACTAGAAAAAAATGTGATTATTTGTGAGTGTGATAATAAAATAATATTTTCTAAAAGAGGAATAAGAATGAATTTGGGGGACTGACGAAAATGGAATGTGGTTAGACATGCATGCATGCATCTATATTTGTAATCCTGAGTTATTCATGATTAGACATGCATGCATGCATCCACTTGATCTAAATTATTTGGTTAGACAATCATAAGCAGACATGCATGCATCTATATTTGTAATCCTGAGTTATTCCTATATATGATACACTTAACCATCAAAATATATTCATATATCTAACACGTACGCAAACTTGTGTGTGACCGTCTCACGGAACTTTAATTAGTTCCGATTGTCATCAAATTAAAACATAGTACATAGTTTATGAGGGGAAAAAATGATTGGGAAATGTAACTGCAGGTGCAGGTGCAGGATCATGTGTTTGTTCATGAATGTTGTGGTCGAAACTGTTGGCTTCTCCAAAGTTGGAGGTGAAACTGTGCATGTTCGAAGCTGAATTCGAAGCATTGGAATAACAAATCTGCTGCTGTGGCAGCTGCTGTGCTGAGCTTTGAAATGCATTTGCCATAACCAATCTGCTGTTTATCAGCTGACTCTGCACCATTGACAGCTCTGCTTGGAGTGATGCCACCTACAATACAATATGCACTATGTTTTAAACAACGGTCCACGAAATATGAAATTTTAGACGAAATCTCGTGTGAGACTGTCTCATGACGAGACGTAGCTTAATTTGTGTTAGTTTTGTGAACGTCTCAACGTGGGACCATCTCATGGCCAAATTTTAATAGGGACTCGATCTGATGAACAATTTTAGCTGATTAATTAGGCCAGATTAATTGGATGATTAATTTGGGTTTAGGATGGAAATATTAATTTGGGTTTAAAAAGCTGCGTGATTCACTATGCACTATATATACTTTTGTGCGAAATTGGTTGGCAGTTTAGTGATATATTCTGTGTGTCGTAGTACTAGTACTATACTAAATATCCCATCTTACATCTGATCTGGAAGTACGATTTTTATCAGCTTTTTTTTTTTTCTTTTCTTTTCTCGCTTTAAATATATGATTAGATTGTCTTGATATTAAAGAATGTGAGATACTTTCTAGCGAGATTGTCTCATGTCATATCATGTAACCAAATGGAATAAAATTTTAGAAGAAGGAAATAAATTATTTTAGTAAATAGATAATGAATAAGATGTATCATGTGCACTTCACCAAATAATTTTTTTTAGAAAATTTGTCTTGCAACTAAAAAAACTAATAAATCTATTTTATTAAATCTTGCTAATATAACATTAAGCTTAACTATTTATTTAAGTCCATGGTCAGAATTAAGTAGTTAATGGTAAGAATTAATATATAATAATTATAATATATGGAGAGAATAAAAGATACTACGTACTTCACAAGATTAATTTTCTTTTAAAAAGAAATAATCATAATTTTAGATGATTATCCTTCAATTATTTTCCGATTCCACAATATTTTTATTTTATTTTTTAAGTATGCATAGTGTAAAATTTATATATGTTGGAATTGTACCCCTTAATAATAAATAATGCATACTGTTTAGTAAAAAAGCTAATACACTTCATAAATATAAATTTATATCTTCCAAATAACTTCCACAATAAAATATTTTCACACGCTAGCTACTTCATTTTTTTTTTCTTCTAAAATGCATAGCATTATATGTGAAATTAATAAATTAATTACCTGTTGCTGCAAAGCAATAATTGTAGAGACACAACCGTAGATGGGGTCGGAGAGCCTCGCCTGCGCCTCATACGATATGGTGACCACCGCATCTTGCCGCCGGTTAGCCGGAATGTGCAGTAGAAGCTTCGACACATTGCTCGCGCCGAACACCTTGTGAACCGCCGCGAATCGGGCCGCGCCCTGATCCGACCCGAAATGAGGAGCAAATATGCATCCACTAATGCACTTCCTTCTCAAGAACTTGCATGCGCCGCACGGCGCATTGGCCGGGAGCGCCCCGTCGGCCTCGACATGGCTGGGGGTGCTCCGTTTTCCGGGACCCCTGCGGCGATTCTCCGATGACGTGGCATCGCCCTGGGGTGTATCCATGCATGTGAGGAAGTGGTAATTATTAATTAATGGGAAAAATAATTAGAGAATTGCGTGTGTTTATAGAAGTGGTAAAAGGGCTTATAACATGATGGGAGGCATGTAATTCTCGTGAAGGGGGTGGCAGAATTAGTAACCTTTGGAGAGAGAGGAAAAGAGTCTGGTGTGTGAGTTGCATGCATGTGCAAAGAGAGTGTTTAGTAGAGTCTAATTTGCACATTATTATTATTATTATTATATTAATTAATCATTAATAATTTACTATAACTTTAATCGATCTGGGGATATGGAAGATATTAGTTAATTATAATTTATATATTCCATATATTAATTATTTTCATTTTGATAATTGATATTTCACATTGTATCTTATTCATGCATAACACACAAAATTAGCGGAATAAATGATCACATTCGCCACTAATACACATTTTGATAATTGATATTAGAGCTCTCTAAGAGAAAGCTATCTGAGTAAACATCTCCCATTAAGAGAGATGTTAATAACAGCTCTCTAAGTAGCTTTGGACTTAGATAACTGTCTTTTAGAGAGCTCTTATTAAAACAATAAGAGTTCTCTTAGTGTAAATCTGTATTAGTACGCACACATACAGAGGCTAGCTAGTAACATATGTAGAACTTGATATTGAATTTCTTATTAACCTCCACTTCCTAAAAATTTACTTGTATGCTAAGCTAATGGGATTTAAACCAAATTTATTATTTATAATATTTTTACTTTATTTGGTCTTTTATTTATTTTCTGTATTAATTTAGTTTTGTAATTCAAAGTTTGTCAATTAAGTCCTAAATAAGTGAAAAATGCTAAGAACGTCACTGTTTTGATCACATGATCATCATGTGCACTTATTTTTGGACAAAAGCATGAAATGTGATGCTTTTTCTTCTATGTGGCATGTCAAGAGACTAAATTAACAAAGGACCAAAATAGTGATATTTTGTCATTTTCTTGCAAATTAGGATCTTATTAGTGAATTTGAATAGATACTAAACTATATTGATAAAATAAATAAATAGATGATCATATATTTTAATATAACTGAAAAGATACAGAATGAATTTGGTTTAAATTTCGTAAGCTAATGTGCAATTTTGCATCGAAATTGATTCAATAAGAATCCAAAATTATAATTTAATTATTGAGTTCAACACAAATGGGTACTCCCTCCGTCCCAACTCTTTCTTCCTGTTTTTTCATTTTGGGACGTTCCAACTCTTTCTTCACACCTTAAAAAGGAAATAATTTACACTCACAAAAGTCAATAAAGTATATTTTTTATATTTTATTATTTAACTTCACACTCATATATTTCAATCTTTTCTTAATATGTGTGTCCTGATCTTTTTGAAGAAAGAACTGGGACGGAGGTAGTATAAAATTACTAACAATTTTGGGTGTGAAGTGATAGATGGTGTTTGTTGGGAAGGCACAAGATTTGTGCTGGGCGTGGCGTGTGGGAGCCAGACGTGTCAAATCATGCGGGGGAGCACATTTTGAGTGTTACTGCATTGCATCTTAAATGTGTATCCACAATTGCACATCATCACTAATTAAATTACCAAAACATAATATTATGACTAACTAATACTCCATCCATCCCGTTATAAATTGTTCGTTGCTTTTGGACACATGAATTAAGATAAAAATAAAATGTATAAGTGATATAATGGAAAAAGTGAAAAAGTAATAAAAATAGTGAAAAAAGTATTGAAAATAATAATAAAGAAATAACAGTAGTTTCCAAAAAAGATAAAAAAACAAACGAAAACATATAGTGGGATGGAGGGAGTACTATAATATTAGGAGTCGGATCCCCTCCATTTAGGATTTCCTCCATTTCCTCAATTTCCTTCCATCTCCATACTCTATTTCAATCCAAGGTCAAAAAATTGCCACATCATATATTAATTAATTATTTTTAATTCACATTCCTTTTAAATAACTATTTTACACTCTTAATCTCCTTTGACTCAGTAAACATGAAAATTCACCGCCATTTTAATTCTCTCAGTTTTACCGATATGTTTATAAGGTATTAATCGATTGTTTTATTCCATGATATTAGGTATTTATTATTTATAATAAAGATGTGAAAATTAGGAATATTTAATTTTTTTTGGATTTAATTTCCAGTATTTTAGTTTGTTTACGCTTAATAAAATTGATGAACTCTGCTATAATATTTAGAGTCTACTGCAGAAAACATTTTTCTTCTCACAGTAGTTTATAATAATTTAGAGTCTATAATAATTTTTCATTTTCATTTTGTTATTGATTGAAAATGGAGGATTTGATATTGTGCGGAAACTAAACGCAGAGTACAACGTTGGAAAGTGACTGAGAGAGAGGATAAAAGAAAGTTTTTTTTTTTTTTGATGGGGATCCAACTCCATTAAAATGGCGGTGAATTTTAATTTTTACTGAGTCAAAGGAGATTAGGAGTGTAAAATGACTATTTACAAGAATGTGAATTAAAAATAATTAATTAATATATGATGTGGCAATTTTTTGACCTTCAATTGAAATAGAGGGCGGAGATGAAAGGAAATTGAGGAAATCCTAAATGGAGGGGATCCGACTCCATAATATTAAGACAAAAATTTATGAACTCAATTTCACATAAAAATTTTTCTTCTTTCAAGTAATAAGAATATAACTATCTAAAAATCAAATATATTTTAAGCAGTGACATCTTGTATGCACAATATTAACACTCAAAAAGATAGAATTCACCCATGTAAACTTAAATTTACAAGAGAATTGTGGATCGCAAAAAAAAAAAATGTAGTAAAACTTCTATATAACAATTGTATTATTTTCAGTTAAAAGTAATTAGTAGTTGAGTGTGCCTTGAATGCACTTGAGTGCTTTCATGATTCTTAATGGGGCCTCAATTTTAAAATCAATTTTAACCGGTCCATATTTAAAATTAGACCAGTCAAAATTAGAATTAAAATTGAATTTAAATTCCAAATTCATGCTATGCACTTTGATACACCCATAATTTTGTGTTAATAGATTAAAGTAAAAATAATTAATACTACATTTTAAGTAAACTACATATACTTTAAAAAATAAATTGCATTCACCCCACTGAACTATCACTAAAACTTTGCACATAACTAACAAACTTTCTTTTTTTAATGCACTATTACATATAAACTATGAAATTTTGGCACTTACACCACCATATTATTTTGGGATCAAGGGTTAATTAAGCCAAAATAAAGCTAATTAAATAGAGAATTGCAATAACCCCACCAAATTATTACTAAAATTACACTAAGGCCGCTAAGCTATAACAAAATTTGCACTGAGATCTTATCTCTAAAATTACAACGAAATTACTGAACTAATTTTTTTACACCAAACTATAACTTTTCCAAGACATAAACCACTATTAAAAATAACAAACTTTAATAAACTCCTAGATTTCATTTAATTTGCGATCAAAATTAGTGGTACAGAATGAGATTGAGAAAAGCAATGTAAAGAAATTATGAAGCTGTCAACAATATTTTTCTTGGATAAATAGCAAGTTGATGATTTTCTTGCCTTGCAACTCGGCCGCCCATCGCTTTAGGATTGATTCTAAATTAAAATTTTTATGAACTTTGCAAAGGACACTGTAAGACACGCATTAAAAGTTTATTAAAATAGAACCAGATGATTTAGTTCATCTAGCCACCGGGCTCCTCACTTGAGTGGGTGACCTGGGTTCGATTCCCTTTGGGAACGAATAGATATAAGGTTGGCTTGGAGATATATGAGGGTATGGAGACTTGGTGAACTAACTTCTAACCACTAATAACTAACATTTACCGATAAAAAAAAAATTATTAAAATAGGTCCAAGAGTTATCAAATAACAATTTAAAATTAAAATTAAACCCCCTTAAACTTGTATTATATTAAGATTTTAGTAGTATTTTGGTGGAATTATTGCAAACTTTTATTTAGTTGTCTTTATTTTGATTTTAATACTCTTGACCGAAAAAAAATATAATGATTTATGTATCAAAATTTGATAATTTTTATGTAACAATGTAAAGAGAAAACAATAATTTAATTGCAAAAATAGTAATAATTCGATATGATTAGTAAAAATAAGCCTTTAAAAAATATATTGCACCACAGCTTTAATATATATTTTTTTTAAAAAACTTTTCATGAACAATTAGTCTATATAAATTATTTGGCAAAGTTTTGTATGAAAATAGTTCACGACAAGCTTATCATGAACCAGTTTTAAAGTATCAAATATTTAATTTTATATGAATGTTAAGTTCTATTTTTATTTAGATTACAAACAACAAACTATGAATGTTAAGTTCTATTTTTATAACTGTAGGATCAATCCTTCAAGTCCTTGCACAATGCTGTAGTTGGGTGGCCATTTTTTAATTTTCTTTTATCTTTGATTTTTTCCTTTCATATGATACTTCATATCATATTATAATGTGTGATTATATGAAAAGAAAAAATAATACTATTAAACATAAACTGTGATAGTACATAAACTATATAGTATATATAAATTATAGATTGGATAATTCTTCTAACAAGTCTACCATCTACTGACTAAATCATTTGCTTATATATTGTAGCATTAAATTTTAATACTTACACTAATGAAAAATGTAAACAACGAAAAGAATTCCTACCTAAGTACATTTCATTCAAAGGCTATTGCATGATTTAAAAAAATCTATTACAACACCACAAAATTGTGCAAAATCTAGACATAGTGGCTGGCTCTTTTTCAAAACCGGTCTCTTTCGAACTACGAAAACCCTGTTCTTTAAGTGTCAAAAAATTCATGTATCTTACTTTTGCACCACACCTTTGTAGCATAAAATAAATATTGGCAAACAATCACTTCATCAATTCTTCACTGATACCATCTAGAAAACCACGGTATGTTTGCCTTTACTATCAAATACGATAGTAACAAGTGAGAACCCTAATTTCTTTTCAGGGTTGCTTTTGCTATCCAACTTTGGCTTCTCCATTAACATTACTAATTGTTTCAGGCTTGTTCTTATCGGATTTGATAGCATCAGGTTGTGCATTATACACTTTGACAGTATTCTTTAAACCAGATGAAGATTTTTTCAATTTAACTTTCTCATTAGCTTTCTGAGTATCTGCACTTTCTCTGGCGGGGCTACCACTAGATTGTTTAGCGCTTGACTTCTCTGGATTAGGCTCCGGAAGTAATGCACGCCGACTCAGACGTAACTGCCCTTTTTCATTAATCTGTAGCATTTTTTTTTTTGTCATTACAATACTATTTGTAGAAAGTTTATCTCATTATAGAGAATAAAAGGTAAACAAAGCTATAAAGTACTTGAGGTTAACTGTTTTGACAAATTAATTTTTATTTTTTATTTTTAAATGGTATCTCACATATTCATATTGATGGAACACTCATAAACACATTTGATTGGGGTAAATTCAAAGATAAATATCAGACTTGTTCCCTTAATAACCAACTGTGCAGCCTTAACTCATTTTACACTTTGTAAATTGTAGTAGCTAAGTTATGCCTTCCAAAATAGTGTTGTGTAAGATTTAGGAAGTGAATAAAATACACGAGAACTTGAGATTGATTTGCAACTTGCGAAGTTGCAAAGTTCCATTTTATACTAATCCACCTCAAACCCTCCATAATTCTATGCCCTAGAGAATTCTACAAGGGGTTTGTGACTTCCATAAACTTCCACAAAGTTCCAGAACAATTGACTCTAGAATCTCCTACGGACGGATAGATAATTTTATCTTTTAAACCAAACATACGTGTTTCTAGTAAACTTTATACAACATAGACTTTTACATTTCTTGAGACTTCTATATGCTTCTAGTGTGTATTATGATTAATTTAACACAATCATATATTCAAAAGGATATAAGCATGGCTAGTGGAATTGGGCTACGCGAGGTGCAAGCCCCCATCCCCAGCACATTGTGCAAGATTTAGCTTAAGTAAGCCCAGGTGCGTGACAATATGCTGAGATATATATTATGTACTCCTTGAAGAGACTAATTATTGAACAAAACCTAAAGGGTATAGTATGAACAGACAAAGATGCATTAGCAGCAAATAGAAAGAAGAAAATTATCCAAACCTCAATGAGCTTGACATCAACACGGTCTCCAACTTTTACCACCTGCATTTTTGTACTGAAAAATGTTACCACATCACAATTGTCTAGAATGTAAGCAGAGCATCAAGGGCAAAAAACTTACATCTTCCGCCTTAGCCAGCCACGTTGCACTCAACTCGCTAATATGACATAGTCCCTGAAGCATATAATAAATGACTATACTCTTAATAATAATAATCATGTGTAGTATCACGGTTGGAGAAAAGACAGGGCTTCATAGATTAATATAGTAACATCTTTAGCACACAGCTTTTGAAATGGTATATGAATTTACCTCTCGGCCAGGGGAAATTTCAACAAAGGCTCCATATGGTGCAATTGACTTGATCTCACAGTTCCTGGTTGAGACAATACAATAAGATAAGATAGTAGTGAAAGGATAGAAGAATTAACATTCACTTGATATGTAAACAGATAGAGGACGGCGTAATCAAGAAAATTCAGCTTCGCTAAACCGTGAACAAGAAATTGTTAATGCCAATATATTTATGAATTTAACTGGCAGCACTGCCTAGCAAATTGCCACTTGCCAGACCATACAACAGCTACTCTAACCACAAGTTCCTCACATCATTAATAATAGCATGTGTCAGTAAAAGATCAGAGGTCGAAAGAGGACCTGAAAATTTCACCAACTGATGGAACCATTGTTAGGTTGTTGATAATGGCTTTCGACTTCTCCAAACTTGACAAATCTTTAGCTGTTATTCTTACCTGTAACACCCACATGTTGCAATCCATAATTGCAGAGAATAGGAATTTAACATATAATTAAGGAAAAAATTATCTTTTCAACTTACAATGCCATTATCTTGTGTCTCAATCGATTCAACCCCAGTTTCTTCAATGATGCTTTTTACTTTTTTCCCACCTGAACCTATAATTAGGTTAACTTTATCTGCCTTTACCTGTGTTGTCAGAAAACTAATTGTTATAACCTTATTCACAAGTCCTCGTACAATCATAAATTGAACATTAAGAATCGACAAACCTTCATAACATGAATGATTGGAGCATATTTTGAAAGTTTCTTCGTAGGAGGAGGAAAACATTTGGCCATCTCAGCTACAAGACATATGAATGAGCTCGAGAAAAGAGTGGAATAAATAACCAGTTACGATATATACATGCAATTATATATTCGGGCATTTATGGTTCTTCATAATATATATATAACAATAACTATATATTCTATTTATTTCCACCAAGATTCATGTCACAACAGAGAACATACCACTTGTATATACATGAAGGTTTAAAAAATTCTCTGTACTTAAGAATACGGATGAAACGTTACCAAGAATATGCTTTCGACCCTCTTTTGCTTGTTGGAGAGCTTGCCACATGACTGGTAAAGTAATTCCTCCAACCTGCCATCAGATTGTTATGGTGAACCATTATTGCCCCAGGGTTTACAACTATTGATCAATAAAACACAAAATATAAGGTTCATATATTTTAGATCCAGTGCAAATGAATTGAACTAAACAAAAAAAATTAATTGAAACTGGAGAAGAAATTATCATAATGAAAACCATGGTATACTACCTTTATATCCATCTGAAATGCAGTTACACCATCATCATTTCCAGCAACCTGCAGCACCATCAGAAAATGGCTCATTTAACACCATCATTGAACACATCATCCTTATTTAGCCAAGAACTCAATCTGAAGGGGAAACAAATTTTATAATACATAATACAGAATACTCATAGACCTTGAAATCCATATCTCCTGATGCATCTTCGCCACCTGTTATATCAGAGAGGATAAGTGGAGTGCCATCTCCTCCAAATTCCTTAGTGTCTAAGACCATTCCCATCGCTATTCCTGCAATTGAACCCTTCACTGGAACACCAGCATCTTGTAATGCTAAGCAACCCCCACATACTGAGGCCATGCTGACACAATAAAGTAATTCATATGAACGGTATAGTTTATTAATCAAATGGATCAGAAATGCAAGAAAAGGTCTCATGAACATTAACATGATTCACCTTTTTTTTAAAAAAAATCCCTTTTAAAATGGACCAAATAAAAGAGCTGAGGATGGAATCTACAATGATGATTCAACTCCCAACCAATTCCTAGTTCCTACCTACTGCATTTAAGTCTTATAATCATAATTTTTTATGGCACTAAGAGTTCAAAAAAAAAAAAAAAACCACTAAGAGATAGAGAATTTACCTTGACGAGCCATTGCTTTCTGTAATGGTACTCTCAACACGAATAGTGTATGGGAATCCATCTTCAGAAGGCAGTATTGGCTGTAAAGCTCTCTCAGCAAGCATTCCATGACCAATTTCTCTTCTAGAAGGTGCTCCTGCACGACCTACTTCTCCTACACACGAGGGAGGAAAGGTGTACTATACGAACAACCAACAAAACAGAGAACATCAATAGAATGTAGTAGTAAGTGAAATCAAAGATTATTGCAGTTACCTTGGACCAAATTTCAGCTGAATAACAATCCTAAAAACCCAAGTACATAGTAGTTTATAGCTTTTAGACTTAAGTGTTTCATAAAAGTACGTGTGCAGATCGGATGATTACTATACTTTTGATCCTTCAACAGGTAACACCATAATCTGTACAAATTAACATTGCATAATTGGAAAAAAAAATCATATTCCTAATTCTGCTTGCTCAAACTATTTCCAGTGACGTGAACCAGAAACAAGGATGCACAATCAACTGTTCAGCTCCACCCTAATGTACATTTTCAAAATTATCACATTGAAGTACATGATTATTTATTTATCAAAATCCTACGGATGTTTAGATCTGGAAATTTGAATAACATATCTTTATGGCTGAGATATAACTTTCGTGGGAGTAGGATTTCGTGAGAGATTATAAAATTTCAGAGAGAGCATGATTAGATTAAGTTTTTTTCAGGTTGTCAGCATTTTATGAGAAACTAACATACATTTTCAACTAGAATAGCAATATTTTTCAGGAATAACACTCTCAACTAGAAATAGAGGTCTTCAGGAATATCACCTGAAGATAGAATCTCTTGAACTCATCATCATCAACCAGATTGTCTATTCTCTGTGCCATATACTTATCACCAAGTGTAACCACAGCTAATGACTGCAAATGAGCAATAAAATTATTAGAAATTCAGGGGGCAGTATGACTCCAGATTATTTTACATCAAATCAAGTTTCTTTCCATAATTTGCCATAAGAATTGTTTCAGTATATTTTCACAAAAATTGGTAAGGTGCACCTTTTCTCATGAGTGTTGTTTTACTACAATTCTACAAACAATTGGTGCACCTTCTCTGTTGGCAAGATAAGCATAACCACTCATACTAAATGAAGCAAACATATTTGAAACTTATTATAGTTGAAGAGGCATAATTTGGAAGACTTGCACGAGGCCAGACAACGATTAATATCACGCGCATCTACCAACAAGAACAAGGTAATTCTTTAGCAGTTTCTATGACATAGTGTATAATATCTGGCCAAATAAAGTAACTTGTACAAAACAAAGACCTTTGATAGAGGACAAAAGAAGTTCACATAGAAAATCATTAACTACTAAATTGAAGAGAATACGTTGACGGTCTGCCATTATATGTACACCAAGCTAACTCGAAAAACTAGTGCGGAAAATACTAAGGAACAAAAACTTTAATCTAAATTTCTATTTTAACCAAAACAACAGTACCTGGGTTTCCCCACGTGTAAAAAGTGCACTTCCATGTGCTCGAGGAAGTAAGCCACAGCGTGAACTAATTGATCGTAACTCCTCAGGCGTCCTACCGTCACTTCTTTTTCCATCCTGATAAATCAAGCATAATGACAGAGCAGAAGCTCAGTTACTTAGGAGGACTCAAATCATGAAATCATAACTGAAATTTCAGTAAGCTGTCTATGAACCATGAATTCAGTGAAAATGGACAGGAGATAAAGGGTAACACCTTAATGAACACATTTATGATAAACCAGGTTAATTTTGGGTCTCTTGTAGTTTTATCACATTAATCTACCACTAACCATTATAGTATTTGGGAGAAGTGTATCATTGTATAGAAGAACAAAATTTTGTAATACATTTGAATATTACAAGACGGAACATCACCATGAAAAGAGATGTTCACAGAAGAACAAGACCGGAAATGGAACTTGAAAATGATTTTTCACCATAAGTGGCTTGGCAATTGAGACAAATTTGGATTCATCACTCAAGTATTGGTACATCAGTACATGAAGTTCTCTTAAGAACGTGAACACACAAATCTCTACATTTACCTTGTGTCCACAACTACCCATGCACTGAAATTGCTCAAATGTCATATAAAAGTGTAGGTATACGGTTATTAATTGGAATTTGAATACCTCCTCTGTCCCAAGATAGAGTGTTTCTCATAAGTACAACTATTGTTTTTCGTCAACTAACTGAAGGTACAACATTTACAAGTCATGAATTCTCACTTATGCCCCTTCATTCATTTGTTTCTTTAACTTATCTAATCACATCCAACAGTTAAGTGCTTTGTCATAAGGATATTATTCACATTTCTCTTAAAATATTTGACTTTCACAAGGAATTGTTTTTTTTTTTTTTGGACAATGAGAAGGGGGAAGCAAACACAAGAAACAGCAAGTTACAAGGTTCTGAAGCTTTAAACCACTTTCATGATTTGATTAGCAGAAATTTATAATCAACAAACAAGAGAGTCTAGGATGATGAAAAAACTGACAATTAGTGGCCTAAACAAGTCATGCAGCCCACAGATATTATGCAAGGTGAAAGAATACAAAGACTTTAAGTTTCTTACTAGAAATGTACCTCCACAATACGTCTCCGCAAGAATTTCGACGACACTTCCTTGAAAACTAGCTTGACATCAACCTCGGAGTAAAACTATAAGAAGATCTTTCATTAGCATATTAAGAACATCTAACCAAAACAACCAATAACATAAAATGCCATGAAGATCAATGTAATTGGACTAAAAGAATCAACAAGTCTTGACAAACATAAATTATAAATTGGCATAATGCCATTTATAGGTCTTTAAAGTATCAATTTTACTTCGAAGATCCCTAAATTGTTTTTTTATTTTTAAAAACCCCTGAAGTCTTAGGGGTCGTTTGGTATAATTTTAAGGAATGGTAAGGGTATAGGAATGGAAAGGGTATGGAATGAAAGTCATAGTTCTCATATAACTGAACTATGGTTGATTCTTTAATTTTTGGGAATAAAAGTCATAGTAGAGTCATTCCAAACACACACTATGACTTTGATTATCATTACTCACCTCCAAAAGTCTCCAACCAAACACCCCCTCAATTTTTATTATGAAAGGTCCCTACATTATTGAAATATGATTTCACAAATTCTTCCTTAACATCCCTGAGAGCTTCTTTAATTTAATTTTTGTCTTTATTAAACCAACTTTTCTGAGAAAATTGAATTGAGTTATAACTAATAAAAGCTTTGATGGAATATTAAAAACTGGCACCCTAAAATCATATTTTAATACTTAAGGGCTTTTTAAAATAAAATTTACTTCAATGACCTTTAGATGCATTACGCTAGCTCCAATTTTGAACTCTGGTACCTTCCACTTTGACCTAAGAATACAGTGAGAAGTTATATTTACATGCATTATTTGCAAGCATTGGTATGGTATAGACAAAATCTTAGCACGTCAGAGTAAAAGCTGGGGTCTACAAAAAAAAAAAAAAAAAAGAATTACTACTAAACAATGAGTTAGGAGTATTATTCAGTGTTTAGGAGAGACCATGAAATCCTTTCCTTTTTTTAAAGTTAATCTCTATTACTATCCTGATACGGTCATTAGTTTAAAATACTATGCATCTATGATCGATCAGCTTCCTTCCAATCTGTGGAGGTCTCAGTTAGAGGGGGGTAACGAGGTGATGTTTTGAAAGGACTGGTACTGAGATTGCTCCTTTCCTGCACTTACTCCCTTCACTATATTAGGTTTCCTCTCTCCATCCTGCTTTATCAGGTAATTTTTATTCCTGGTGCAATTTAAAAGTTCTGATACGATTTAGTGGTCCCTACTGGGTTTGTTAGAATGCAAGATTGGTGGAGAATTGAGGATATACAGGAGTCCTCCAGGTATTTTCTCATGAAAATCCATATACAAGTCATTTTCCCCCCAAACACTACTTTCCACCAGTTTTCATTTTTCCGAGGAAAATTGGAAGGCGAGGGTCCAAAAAAGGTTCCAGGCATGTGGTTTTGAGTAAGTTGTGGTAGTTAACTACCTATGGCATGATGCAGACAACATACGTATATAACCTTGTTTTCCACGTTGATGTGTGTTCTGCAGGTCCAGCTTGGAGGCTCTAGGCTCGAGAACATAATTTCGTCATGTCCATTCCACAGTTTTTGTGGTCTAAAGTCTTAACAGAATTTGGTCTTTGAAGGGTGTGTTCTAGATCATGGAAGGATCTCTTTGCTTTGGATCTCGGATAGTTTTTGGATGTCAAGGCAGTGTCTTATCTAATGAGCTGTCACTACCCCCCCATTGTATGCTTTTCTTTTTCGCTGGAAAGGAATAAAGGGACTTTGAGTCACTTTTGGAATGTGGGGATATGATTAATTTTAGAGCGGCTTTGTGGGACAAAGCATAAAGATTTTCAAGCATTTTTGAGAGACTGGAATTTAGCTCTCTATTCTCATTTTCTGTGGTCTTTTTGTATGGAATATTTGACATTTTTTTGCTCATTTTAGGTCCACTAAAATAAAATAGGAACAAATGCACCCAGGCAATCACATATACAGTCCATGAGGAAGAATTATTAAAAAGAAAGAGTAAGACCAAGAATTACCAAAACGATGGGCTTCTTTTGGACTGGCTTGATATGAACATCCCCTTCATCAACTTCCCCATTGACCACAACCTCCTCATCCTCATCATCATCCTCAAGCATGTCAGGTAACACTTCAGGTGGATGGGAAGCTTCCGTCTTACTGACAAAGCCTTCCTCTGTAAGTATGGTCAAGACTTTCGCTTCCAAAGACGATAATGCCTTTCTTCTTGGAATTTTGTTCTTAATTTGTAGTGCTTCAACTAATTCATCACCTGCAATTTCCTGAATATTATCAAACATCACTGTCATGAATTAAGAAGATGCCCGAATCATAGTAATGATACAAATTATGCAATGGACTAGATTAATAATTCGTTACATTCACAGGAACTACTTTAATGTTGCACCAAAACATTCATAACACGGCAGGTCAAGATTGTGAAGGAGACTTTTCTTCTCTCGACATTACACTTATGAGATTTAATATAAGATTTTGTGCTACATTTTTTCACATAAAATCAGATAAAAGTCAATACTGCTTCATCATGAACCCAACACACTCACGAAATAGGACATCATCAAAAGCAAACATAGTTTGCAACATTCTTTAAACACACTACCCTAAACAACAATATCAGATCTAACTTCTACAAGCACCATTGCTCTGGACTTCTATATTGCCAATGAAACTATTTCTACAGCTGAGGAACTATTTCTCGGTATACATAACTCTCAAAAGCTCATCACCATTTAAAGAGAAGAGATACATGAGATAAAAATGTTTTAAGTGATTACATTGAATTTTCATCGCATCCATAGGTCCTGATACAAAACTCAAGTATGATATTTAAGTTTCCTTATTACAACATAAAATTCACGTCTTGCAATGACATGATATTTGTGTTTCCATATGTAATATATCACATTGAAAAGATATAAAAGAAAAGCTTAAGATAAGCAATGAGAAAGAAAACGATAACATCGAAACGTACTTCAACATGCCTATATAGCTCTGGAGGGGGCAATCTGATTGCATCAAGCATTTTCTGTTTTCCACATTTCTTCACTAAGGATTCCACCTCCTTGCATATAGCTCGCACAGCATTCTGCAATTGTAAAACAAATAATGACTTATCAGTTATCACTTGCATAGATCTCGCTATCACTAGTTGCATTTAAGTTGAGAAGCTTAAAAAATAAACCGGGTATGAACTTCTGCTTTTAGTGAACCCAAAATATGTTAGACGCTAAACCCTAAATTGCCTGATCACATTTTATACTCACTCATTTCTAATAGCTGTCACCTGTGACAACTCTGTGAAGGAACTTCCAAAAATTTTGATCCCAAGTGAGGAAATTACAAAATGATGTCACTGATTAATTTTGTTAGACATCAAATCCTTAAAAAAAGTAATTAGCTTTTTCAGAGTAGAGCATCTAAAAGATATGACATGAAACATAGGTAAGCACCTGCCCAACTTCTACAGCTTGCAATAATTTCTCCTCAGGAAGGAAGTCGCAGTATCCCTATGATGATCCATTCAGAGAGGGAAAAAGAAAAAGGTCAGTAACCCTCAATCATCAAACACATATATTGAAAAATAATAGCAGTCTACTGGAAAGTGACGACAGCACTTTCAGTTAAAACTTAAAACAAGCAAAGTAGAAAATCTTTCATCATAATTTAAAATTAAACTTTTCTTTAACTCTTTCCTATACTGGCAGGCCTTAGTAGTTGTAAGCTTTTATGAGACTGTAGGTGAGCAGAGTTTCTGCCCGCTCAGACCCCCATATAAATAAACCAATAAAAACATAAACCTGAGTCACTCCATAAGCCACCAAGAGGCTCAGAGGCCCCAATATGATGGTTGCTGAGTGGATCTGTTAGGATATTTGATCCCAATATTTACTAAGCATTACACAAACACTAGTTCTTACAGGAAAAATAGTGATAATATTAATTAAAGAGTATCTTCAGAAATCAGAACTCAAAAGCAGAAATTACAATTGACCAGGAGAAAAGAGATTTTACAAGGATAATATTAGCGTGAGGCCAAGAACTCTTGTATGTTCCAAACAACACTTGGTGTAATTGCAGCAAATGAATTTCCCTCAAGAGAACGAATAGTAAAAGTGAGTGGGAATACAGTATTATACCTCGATCATCAATATTGCACTCTCTGTCCCAGCTACCAACAAGTCTAGTATAGAATCTTCCATCTCCTTGTTAGTTGGATTCACAACAAACTTATCATCAATCAGTCCAATTCTAACACCCGCAATAGTTTCAGAATTTGGTACTTCTGAGAGAGCTCTGTTCATTTGATGATATGCAATAAGATATTTGTCCATTAATTAGCCTAAATTGATTGAGTTTATATGGTGAAAGCACAAGGGAAAGGGAAGCAAAAGAAATAAACATACACTGCAATTCCAGCTGCTGTCACTGCTAAAGAATCTGGGGAATGTATACCATCATAACTTAAGACCTGCCTCGTGAAATGGTAGAAGTTTATAAGACATAAGTTATGTATCCTGTGTTGATAACCTCAAGCTGGGAGCCAGCCAACTGAGATGTACAAAAAGTGTGAATTTTGGCCAGAAAAGTAATGCAGTAGAGTTGTTTTACTCAAATATTTTGACTAAAATCACATGATTCGGGTTTGACCAGAACCAATGAAGCACAAATTTCATCCAAAATTATTCTCCCGAAGCTTATACACTTGAACATCTTCACCTCAAACAAAATAAGTTCATGATCATCGAATTTTATACCCACCACGAAGTACTCAAATCTCATCGATTATACATAAGTATAGATGCAGCAAGCCTGATTACAGCAAACAACATTTTGAGAACTCTCTAATTTCCACCTGAGGACTAATTGAAGATGACATTTCACCACCACTTAACCATAGTTTCAAATCCTTTCTTTCTCTAAAATCTATTTTACATCTTCAAAATTTATATATTAAAACTTAGAGCAGCTATAAAGAAATTCAAGAAACAAAATACAGTGAAAAACATTTGAAAGCATTAGGAAACTCAATACATTCACAAGATTCAAGTTATCATACCCAAGATAGTATCTGTGTTTCATGATAAAATCCCTTCATCATAGTTGGGCGTATAGGTCTATCTATAAGTCTGCAAATCAGAACCTGAAAAAAGGAACTGCCTACACATTAGTTGGCCAACCACAACATATAAATAAAAAATGGTATTCCTAGTTGGCTATGAATATCTCCTCCATGACCATCACTACTACACCAAAAACTCCTCAAGAGCAACAAGAATACCTCATGATCCTTTGTCTTCCCCTCTCGCTTGAAAAATCCACCACTGTAGAATTGTAGGACAATAAAATGAGAAGTTTCTTAATCAATCTAAAAGCTTCTGAGGAGGGAATAGCCAAATCTTCAGAATATACCTTGTTCGACCAGCTGCTGAGAATCGCTCTTGATAATGTACAGAAAGAGGAAAGAAATCAGAAGGCTCGCTGGGAACATCAGACAAACAAACAGTTGTGTAGATTACCTACAAATATAAGTCAAGCTATATTATACGGAACATAAACATGCAGATTTGCTGATCCAATTAACATAAAATATGTTTTTGGCAAAAAAAGTTGACAAACAATGGGGCACGTACGTGGAAGAATATTGACTAGTGATTATCAGTTGTTCGGGAGTAACCACCAAAAAGAGTTCAGTCAAACGGGAATAGAACACATTACTCATAAAGCCAAGTACTTACGGTCTCTCCATCTGTGACAGTAACGGCAGCACTAGCCTGTCTCCCAATGTGACCTGTCTCAATGAATATCTGCACAAATTTAAAAAAAAAAAAAAATTAAGGCAAAGATCTGGTGATGCAATGCAGAAGGATCCAGACCACAAAGCAAAAGAATGTGTATGTAATATAGCTAAGCTGCGGAAATAGCAGGCCAGATAGTGGGATAAGCAACTGTAACTGATTCACTGATTGTTTTGTGATCATAAAGTTTAGAGATTTCTCTGAGAAGAGAAGTTAATTTTACTGACACAGTCAGTTTCCAGGTGCTTGGGGCTTCCTAGTTTGAACTCTCATATTTCTGGTTTTCAATCAAAGAGCAATAAAATTGATACTTTTGAGAGTAGATCAAGTGATCAGCTATGTTGGTTGGCAGCGCTTTCTACAAATCTATTGTCACTTAACAGTGTGCATAATTTTCTAGTCCCAAAAAGCCATACAGAAGTGTATTAAATTTCAATGACGAAAACGTCGTGCATTCCGCTCCATTACAAAGCACTACAGACATCTCCAGCATGACTTACTCATCGTCTACCTACTCTCTACCTATACAACAATAAACAGAGACCCACCATTCAAGCAACCCATTTCCGAGATTACCATCACTACAACACACCAAACGAATCTCCGTAAACAAATTTCAAAGGAAAAATCAAAGACTGTTGCACCCGCGAAATACAAAATTAGTATGCCCAATCATAAATTTCCGACAAAATTAATAAATTTATGAACTGAAACACTCACATGACGATCGCCAACTGGAATTTTAATGGAGTAAGGAGCAGAGGGATGCGGCAGAGCATCCTCGCTCAGAATATCGGGCCCTGCTGCTAAGCTAGCCCCAATAACCGACTTACTACACAAGTTTCTGCTACTTCCGAAGCTTCTAGGTCTCCTTTTTCGCGTTCTAGGAATCCGGGGAACAGCATTTGGCGACAAATGAAAATTTCTTGGAGAAGGAAAGCATTTAAATGGTGAAACATTAGAAAGAAATATGAATTTATTAGAACTCGACACATTTAATTGCGAGAGAGGAATGTGGAAACTGGAATTAGGATTTGCTGCCAACATTCTGCGCCTCCCTCTTCCCCTTCACTCTCACAGTGTGTGAAGTATGCGTAATATTTGCAGGCTTATCCACTTCGGAAAAGAGAAGAAAGAAGAAAATAATAATATTGTTTCATATTAAAACTTAAATTCAAAAATTTTAGGGTGGATCAAAAGCCCAATTTCGAGTAGGCTTAACCCACATTAGGCGGCCCATATAACGGTAAGATATAGGCCCAGAAAAAGCTTTTCCTTTTCCCGCAAAAATAGAATTGCAAATGCACTTATTCTCAAATCCAATCACGTTTATTTTTAAGGGCCAGGTTAAATGCACCCGCAACTGTTTAAAGAGCATACACTAAGTTGGAGACTATGTGAAAGCTTGCAATGTTTTATGTAATCAATTTTGCAGATATAAAATTCGTTTTGTTCAACGTTGCTAACTCTGTGGCATATTCGTTTGGTCGGACTTTGAGCTCCTTTTAGAGCCCTCACTATCTTATATTGTGTTAGTCTCCTCCTCCTCAATTAATTTGTTGGTCTTGGTGAGGTTGGTCTTGAGGAGTGTCGTCGTTTTCCAATTTAACCGCCTCCTCCGCCGCAACATCTTGGCTCCCATCACCACCATCATCTTGGCTCACATCATGATATTGATCACCGTCATTTTTCTTCGTCGCCTTCTTCTCATCATCGTCGTCGGCGTCATGCCCTCCACGATTAAGGCCTTCACCCAAAGAAACATACATTGATCTCTCTCTTTTTACTCTCTCACTCTCTCTTCATCAAAAAAACGATATGTTGTGAAGTATATGCTTATACCTAGCTAAGTAGCTAGTTAACTAGGCCCATATAGCTACGCTACCCTATTTCTTGATTTCTCTCTCTCTCTCTCTCTCTCTCTCTCTAAATTCAAACCTATAACTGCATTTTTCAACCGTTAATTTTTCGCATTTTGTATTACAACCAATTAAATCTTTTAAAGTTTTAATAATCGACTTATTTTATTTTTTATTTTATTTGAAATCTAATCAAGAAATTCTGAATATGAATATGTAAGCAATTAAAATTTAATTGCCAAAATAAAAATAACATGTAGAAATTACGTGTTAAATGAATTTATTATTGGGAATTTAGATTAATTCAATTCTCAAAATAAATTAAATTGGACCTCTAAAGTTCAATAAATTAAATTGGGCTTCTAAAACCCAATAAATTAAATTGGGCCTCTAAAGTCCAATAAATTAAATTGGGTTTCTAAAACTCAATAAATTAAATTGGGTCTCCAAAGCCCAATAAGTTAAATCGGACCTCTAAAACCCGATAAATCAAATTAAGCCTCTAAAGCCCGATAAATTAAATTGGGCCTCAAAAGGCCTAATAAATTAAATTGTCCCTTAAAAGCCCAAGAAATTAAATTAAGCCCAGTATGATAAATCAAATCTTGAAAGCCCAGCAAATCTGGCAAAATATCTGTGAATATTATCAAATCTGGCATATTCTGGGAATATTCCCCAAATCAAATCTTTCGGCCCATCAAATCTGGCCTGCAAATCTAGAATTCTACACCTATAAATAGAGGTCTCATTCTAGTCATTTGACACTTACACTTACAAAGAGCAAATCAGAGAGTAATTCTGAAGAGCAAAGTCCGATAAGTCCGTAAGTCAAAGATCTTTTAAGATCAAAGTCCCGAGAAGTTCCTAAAAATAACGTTTGATCCGAAATAAGGCTCGATACCTTCGGATCAACGTTATAAGTCCGAAATTAAAGATCTCTCAAGATCGAAGTCCCGAAATCAAAGATCTTTTCAAGATCAAAGCCCCGCAGACTCCGGAAAATTCAAGAAGTCCCAAAATCAAGATTCAAGAGAAGAATTGGAGGAGAAAAATTAGAGATTCTATAATCCCAGAAATTTCGGTAGATCCGAAATAAATCAAGTTGTAAATCATTTTCGCGTTATTAATAATAAATTTTAATTTCGTGAAAATTTGTTGTTACAGAATAAATTGAAGAATACATAAATTTAGAATTTTGCTAAATATTTGAAATAGAATTAAAACTAATTAAATATGTGAAATTGTCCCAATTCATTAAGATATAATTAGTTGTTTTTATTAAAAAAATTATTAATGGAAAAGTAACAATTGTTTAACTAAATATTATTATTTGTAAATCAATTTTAGAGGTTAAAGTGAGTTATAAATTGATTTAGCATCTTACTCGTGTTCAAGTCCATTCGAAACTTAATTCTCAGAGGTTGGATAAGAATTTGAAACTTATAAATCATTTGGAAATTAAGATTATTAGTTGGGCTTGGACCATTTTTATTTACTACTAGCATTGTTCCCGTGCACGATAAAATTATTAATTTATTATAAAAATATGATTGAATATCGTATAAAATAAAATTTTAAGATTATAAATAAATTTTTTTATATCTCTTGAATAAATTACTTTTATCATTTAATTCATATATAATAGGTCGATTTTCTCGTTAATATCAACTGGTATATTACCCGTGCATCTGCACGGTTTGTAATATAAAATACATATAATATTAATTTAGTTATTTTTACATAAAAAATTTATATTTTTTGTTGTTGAATAAAGTGTAAAAAAATTATCTACACTTTTATTTTATTTTTTTACAACTTGTGTATTGTTGTTGATTTTAGTTTTTGAAGTTTTGTATATGCATATTTTGTGCACTATTCGTACATGCATATTTTGTGTATGATCCATACATGCACATGATTCGTAAGTGCACATTTCGTGAACGATCAATATGTGCACTTTTCGTGACCGATCTGTACGTGCACATTTTATGAACACTACATATATGCACATTCAATAAAAATTCCATGAATGATCCCTATGTGCACATTTCGTGAACATTTAGCCTATTTAGGTTCACAATTCATAGAAATCAATTATTAAATTGAGAAGATGATAAAAAAATCCAACAATATATCATACAACTATTTTGAAACCATGTTTTGTCCATCCCAAAACCCATCTTTAATTGAATTTCTCTTTTAATATGTATTTATTCTCTTAAATACATTTTTTGAAGATACTCAATCGTTAGTTTTAAAAGAAAAAAAAAGCAAAATATAATTTTTTTGTGAACAACAATTTATTCTAAGTATTTTGAGATGTGATTCTTATAGAGATAAATAATATAAAATAATATATATAAACTAACACCACAATGTATATGAACTAACATTATATTATATAAGAATTAACACCACATATAGCATGTCACAGTAAATGAACTAAAATCACACTGTATATGAACTAATATCGCACTCTATATAAACTAGCATCATATTGTATATGAACTAACACTACATGAAATGGAACATGTTGTGCACGAAATTGTTACCATGAGTATTATTCATATAATAGTCACTCAAGAAAAAAAAACATCCAATAAATTATTATGAAATTGTTTAAAAATTTTGAAATATCAAATATTTGATGATACATATTAAAAATCACATCATGACTATCGATGTCAACGATGTTATATTATTATTTAGGTATATCAATTATAATTTTTTTATTTAAATTATATATCTAATTAATATAAATAATATATAGTGTTATAACATTTAATTTTAATGTATCAAGTCTTAAAAATATATTTAACATGTCAATTTTTTGAACAAAAATATAAATAATTAGAATGTAATTCATATCATGAACTAACATAAAATCTACTACAAAATTTATATTGATATATTAAATACATATACTTCTTGAATTTGCTCATTTAAAAAATAATAATATAATTAGAAAATACACAAAATAAATAAATATGTGATGCAAAAAATTGAATCTATACATCGAGAAGAAGATGAAAATATATATATATATATATATATATATATATATATATATATATATATATATATATAAAAAAATATATTTAACTTAATAAAAAAAATTAGTAACAATTTGTTGGGCCAAATTTGGCCCAACATTTTGTTATTATATATGTATAGATTTAATTTTTCCTTATAATTCCTTCTCATACTAAAAAATATTTTCTACTATCCACATTAATGTTATCAAATTTTATGTTTAGTCAATTCATATACAATCTTGTTTTGACATTCAATTGTGGCTTCCATAACGAATGGTGAGATTGATCCCCATATTAGTATGTTTGAATGGTGAATACCAAATCGTAATTTTTTATTCATTGTTATCGTAAATAAAGTGACATAAATAATATATATTATGTAATCCCAACGTGCATAGTAATTGTTGGAAGATTTCTTAGCATAATTAGCCACATAAACACTTCAATTGATTTTGATTTTATCAATTGAAGTGTTTATGTGGCTAATTATGCTAAGAAATCTTCCAAACAGTAATATATTTAATGATGATTACAAATATGTTTAACATACTTACAACATGATGTACACGAATGAATAATTATGAATGAAATGTTCATGCTCGTCTATTACAAATGCTATGATTTGCATTTAGTTTTAATAGAAATACTTATTTCACATGAAATATCCATTTAATTTTTTTTAAAAAAGTAGATTATAATATTAATATTTAAAAAATAATAATTAAAAATTAAATGAACACTACATTTAGTTATAAATAATCAGTGTCTTTCATTAATGACAATCTGATTTAAAATATTAGATAGTTACAAATAAATCATCATCTTTAAATGTCGCGAATTAGTATTTTTTAATATTTAAAATAATATTTACAAATAGAAATTAATTTAAAATTTAAAATTAAATTATAATTAAGTTTTTTTATATATTTATTTAGAGTAGGTATTGTGTTAAAGTGGTTCATATCAAGAACCACTTTTTAACAAGGCAAAAAAATAAATTCATAAATATAAATCTTGTATCATAAGGTGGCTTATATCATGAAACCGGTTTATATAATACTTTGTCATTTATTTATTATAGTATTTCAAACCAAATCAATAGGCAGACCATAAAATGTGCAATTTGCACCCTTTAAGAAAGTGATGATATATTTTATAATATATGTATATTTTTGTAAGTGTGTTATAAATCAATGTTCTATTTATTGGTATTGGGTAAATTTATATGAGACGGTCAAATAAAGCAAGTGTGCAAATATATATGAGATGAAGAGATTAGGGTGACTTATATATGGATTCAAAAAAGTAGCTATATTTACAAATTGGTTCACAATTTCTGCACAGAAGTATAATTTTTTTCTGCACAGAAACATATTTTTTTCTGCACAGAAACCTATTTGTAATTTATGTCAATTTTGTAATTTTCCCAAGAGATTATTTAGATTGAATATCAGTTTAGATAATAATTAAATATCTTATAAGTAATTTCTTTTAAGAATTAGAAGAATATGTCTT
>JAPKLY010000752.1:105239-156848 GCA_026898435.1 Prunella vulgaris | reverse complement strand
TCATTAATCAGTCCAAGTATGCGAGGGACTTGATTCAGAAATTTGGGGTTCAGTCCAGCAGAGTCTCACGCATTCCCATGAACACAAATGAGAAGCTGGATCTTGACAAAGAAGGAGTCTCAGTAAATCAGACTGAATACAGGGCACTGATAGGATCTTTATTATATCTGACTGCTAGTCGTCCTGACATCACTTATGCAGTTGGAGTTTGTGCAAGGTATCAGTCTGATCCAAAGAAGAGTCATCTAGAGAGTGCCAAAAAGATTCTGAAATACCTGAGAGGTACAGTCAACTTAGGACTTTGGTATCCCTCTGATGACAACCTAGAACTGACTGGCTATTCATATGCTGATTATGGAGGCTGTAGACTTGATAGGAAATCAACTACAGGCACATGTCAGTTTCTAGGGAGTAAACTGATCTCTTGGTTTTCTAAAAAGCAAACCAGTGTTGCAACGTCTACTACTGAGGCTGAGTATATGGCGGCAGGCAGTTGTTGCTCTCAGATTCTTTGGCTGAAACAACAACTGAGAGACTACCAAATAGAGGCCACTGAAGTCCCAATTTATTGTGACAATAATAGTGCCATTGCCATATCCCAAAACTCAGTCTTACATACAAGGTGTAAGCATGTAGACATCAGGCATCACTTTATCAGAGATCATGTTGAGAAGAAGGACATCAGGATGGAGAGAGTCCCTACTGAAAAACAGAGAGCTGACATCCTGACTAAGGCTTTGCCTGAAACCAGGTTTGTTGAGTTATCAGTAGAGTTAGGACTCCTTGACCCAGGCTTAGGTGATTCAGTTTGAATCTCTGATAAGAATGCACAAGGTCAGGGGGAATAACTCATATGGACTCAGGGTGAAGGAATCCCAGAGAGAATGTGAATGGTTGTAGGGGGAACATTCAGTATAAAATGGATGATCAGTATAGACTGACTAAGGTTCAGGACACAGAATTCATGGCTTGTCACCCTGATAGGGCAATAAGTGGTATCAGTCAGAATACATATCTTACTGACTGGTATGTTTCCTGATTTTTGTCTAGTCATCTGATATTGCGTGCATTATCCTTTTATTGTTTGTTGTATTGTCAAATCAATTTAATTTGCCAAATGATCCCAGCCATTCGTTTTAATATTAGGTTATTATTTAATTCAATTTATTTGAATTAAATACGGACATGCTCTACTGTGCATTTAATGCACTGTGGGCGGGAACAGTTATCGATAAAATTAGACCAATCATTTTTTGAAAAAACCGAAGGGTCAAATGCTTTTTACTGCTCAATCTTGTCCATTGAATCCCATAGGTCACTATTTTCTAAACCGTCCGATTAAAACCGAATTTTTCTTTCTATAAATAAGAGAAGATCGTGTTGTTAAAACTTTTATGCACCCAATATTTTCTTAACTTACTTTCTCCAAAAACCGATTCTCTTAAAATCTCTTAAAATCTTCCATGGCTTCACCTTCTGCCGATACCTTCTTTGAAAACCTTTTCCATTTAAGGAACGAAATACACTACGAGCCCTATGGGGATTTTTCTTCCAATAACCCAGACATTATGCATGTGCGAGACCTTTTTGATAATGCAGGTCTTCTGCAGTTCATCACTGCAAAGCCACAGAGGCTCCACCCCCGACTCATTGCTGCCTTCTACCTGAAGATGGCGCAAAACAAGGACTCCCAGGAGTGGGAAACTTGTATTCCCTTGACCATCTGTGAGAAGGGAAGGGATGGTGAGGAGGAGATGGTCAGGAAGTGGGTCACCTTCAACATTCGGGAGAAGATTAAGGAGGTTTTTAATCTTCCCAATAGAGGACGAAGCCCAGTGGATTATGGGTTTGGGAATGAGAGGGATTTTCTCCAGTCCCTATGTGATGGAGATGTCGTGCTGAAATCCGGCCTGAATAAATCAGTCTTGAGGACTGAAAACCGTCACTTCTTCGACCTGACAAGTCAGGGAGTGATGGGAATTGCTGGAGGATTGGAGCAGATCTCCAGACCGAAGCTGTTCACAATGATGGCTATCTCCGACGCCTCTCTGCACAATTTTGACTGGGAGGGTTACTTCCTCCAAATGCTGGTGGCTGAGACCAGCAAAATCAAGTACTCACCAGAGGGGCAGGCGACTTTTGAGGCCAAGATGCATTTTGGCACCAAGATCTCCATGCTCTTACAGACTCTGGATCTCGGTGATGTGGATCATGCCCAATCACTCGAGATCCCAGCGAAAATCCATCTCTTCAGAGCTTATTCCGATGATGCTGGCACAAGGAGAAGGCCTCGGACTCAGAAGAAGAAGGCCCAGGCGCGCGTGACTGGAAAAGTCCAGGCTCAGGCAGGCAAGTCTTCCGAGTCTGATACAGCAAAGCCAGCGGAGGATAAATCTAAGCCTTCCAGACCCAAGCAACAAAAGCTGAAATTTCTCTACTCTGGGTCAGCTGAGCGAGAGAAGAAGCTTATGGAAGTGCAAGCTGCTGAAGCTGTTGAGAAGGAATCAGATCAGGCGCAGGCTGTTGCTGAAGCTGTTGAGAAGGAACCAGCTCAGGCGCAGGCTGTTGTTGAAGCTGTTGAGAAAGAGCCTGCTCAGGAAGGAGGAGTTGAGCAAGAGGCTGCTGAACCAGTTCAGACTGAAGCACCATGGCCTTTCCCTGTGCCCGATGTGAACATTCTATCAGATTTTGAGATAGTTGCAAGGGGAGAGGCAGCTGAGATGGTGGAGAGGAGATTCCCTGATCTTACTGAGGCTCAGAAGGAGGCAGTTGTGCAGCTCCGCACTTTTGCCATGATCAGAAATGCTACTTGGTCTGAGCTCAGCCAGCTAGGAGAGTCCAGAGGATGGGACTGCATTGCAGAATTAGAAGCCGCCCTCTTTGATCATTTTGATGTTAACTCTCTACATCATCTGATCAAAATGGTGGATTTTATCAGAACAGTCCGCAGAACGTATCCTGAGCCTGAGACTCAGAAAGCTGAAGAAAGGGGAGAAGTGAAGGAGGCTGAAAGGGAAGTGGTGATAATTGCTGATGACGATCAGCCAGGTGGCACTGAGGGAGTCAGTGCACCGGCCGATGAAGCAATCCAGGGACTCGGGATTGTGGAGGCTTCAGGAGAGGGTCCACTAGGCATGGTCCGAGTCAGAGGAAAATGGACTACGCCCGAATAAATTTATCTTAGCAATTCCTCACGAGCTCTTGGCAATCTGCACAGGAGAGTCATCCTCGTTGAGCGAAAATCTAGTAAGGCTATTTCAAACTCTGGATTGCTGAACAAGAAACTCAAGAGACTAGACCGTGACCTGAATGATATGGCCACTGATATGCATGCAGCAATTGATCTCCTTGGGGAAGCTCGGTCTGAAATCAATGTAGAACTCACTGTCATTTCAGAGCAAGCCAAGGATGCTATTCAGAACTGCAATCAGATGGTTTCAGATGTGCAGACTCAGCAGGAGACTAAACTTGCCAACTTTCTGGATCAACAACTGTCTGAAAAGGTTGATCAACTGGTTGATGAGAAGTTTGTCAAGTTAAAAACTGAACTGAAGGAGGACCTGCTGAGGGAGTTGTATGCACAGGAGAAGGAGAAAATTGCATCTGCCCTAGACTCAAGGATGGAAAACTTCGAGGGTCGACTGAAGGCTGTACACAATTCAGCCATTGATCAACTCAGTATCGGCCTGAGAGGAATGGTAGGGCAGATTGGGCAATTGCAGGTGAAGCAGACTGAGATGGATAGTCAGATCAATCTTTTGGCGGAGTCAGTGGATGAAGTTGTCAAACGTATTAATGACGATGATGCCAAAAAGGGGGAAGAAGGGAAGAAGCAAATTGCCACTACTGGTAAAGCTAAGAAGAAGAACTTTCCCCTTGAACTGAAGGATGCGGATAGAAAGAGGACTAGATCCGTAGCCGCCATCGAAACTGCTGAAGGCTCAGATCTGAAGAAGTTGAGACCCTCTGAAGATCCGGCTCTCGAGCCATTATATAAGGAGATGGAGGAACAAATAATGCCATCTGGGCTGACCACTCAGAAGAAATTGGTGATGACTGATGCTGAAAAGATAGCAAAAATGAAAGAAATTTCGATGCTCAGTCAGATCCAGCGCCTAAAAGAATCTAATGAGTATCTGACTTCTCAGGTCCAGAAGAAGAAATCTGGATCTCGGATAAAGACTCAGAGGAAGATTGTGGTCAGACCAGATCAAAGTCATCCTCCATCGAAGTTTGTTGAAGACTTCATTCCGATTGAGATGCTGAAGGTTTGGATTCCGATCCGGAATAGGTGGGCATACCTATTCTACGTGGTGGGGTTATGGGACGATCTGACTGAAGAAAAAGACGTCATACTCCATCACTGGATGGCACAGGAGCATCCTGATCTATGGGCTGAAATCATCAGACATGCTGACACTGAAGGTGTTGAGATCGCTCCTCCGGAATTCATCAAGTACCCTCCTCCACTCTTTAGGAATTCTAAGCAGCTGGACCGGAAAGCAATTTCTGAAGAAGTCGTCAGAGTAGGACGAGCTGCCGGGGCCGTTGCTGATCGGAACAGGATGAAGCAGGTCCTGAACCGAGTACTGGAGATGTACGAGATTCCACTGACTGCTTGGAATAAGGATGAAGATTAGATCAGGAGCTAGTTGTTCAGGAATTTTGTAATAGCTTCAGGATACTTGTATTTTCTTATCAATCAATGAAGTTATTTATTTTTCCTGAGTACAACTTCTTGTTGACTCCTGAATTTACTTTTCTGAATCCTTATCAAGAACTGTACTAACCCATTCCTTGTTTTCATCTTATAGACTAAGTACCTAGTTCGTCAGGTGGTACTGAGTTATTTTCACTGACTAAGTCAGTTGATTGTATAGATGAATAGGAATTTGCTTAAGGGTTTTGGCATCATCAAAAAGGGGGAAATTGTTGGGACAATCTGAGTATTTTGATTAGATCCCAAAACCCCTGATGAATTTGCCTAAGTATAGAGTTCAGGATAAAATAGTTCAGGATAATTAGGTTAGAAATTCAGTACAGGAGGACCATGTTGAAGACTGAAGAATATTGGAGTCAACCCAATTTACTGAAGTTTGAAGCGTAAACCATCCTGAAGGAGTCAGTCAGTCTCGCTGAAGATTGTCTGTTCTGAAGCTGAAGATCGAAGCCTGCTGATTCATCCTGAAGTCAATCCTGAAGTACCATTGGCTGATGTTTCTACTGAGTACACTAAGCATACTCAGGACAGAAGTCAATCAGTGAAGAGTAAGTGTCACCTATCAGGCTGTGCTGAATGCACATAGGACCTGACTTAGGCCTTGGTTCAGTTCACCTGAATCTGTAAGTCCGAAGCAAAAAGGTAACACATACTGAGCTGAATAACCTATCAGGCTATGCTGAATGCACATAGGACCTGACTCAGGCTGTGGTTCAGATCACCTGAATCATGTAAGTCCAGAGCAAAAGGTTATCTATGCTATGGGACAAGAGACAAAAAGAATGTCAGTAAGACTCGATTAAGACACACATTCAGACTGAGTTATTAACAAGAGACTCAGAGCATTGAATGTACGAGGAAGGATAAATGTCTGAAGGTCAACTAGCCGTTATAGCGGAGAGCCAATGATCTTTCGACACGCAAGCACGGAGTCTGCGCAGCATTTAATGCGGCATTTAATGCGTCTCAAAAGGTTGCAGGTGATGTGACAACTTGCCAGAATAAGCATGGCGGGTAGGTCGAACAGTATTTCTAGCCTGCAATCTACCTAAAATAGGAAAGATTTGATTTGATCTCCTCCAACGGATCTATTTTGAATCTCGTCTATAAATATGGAGAACCTTGCACCCATTCAAGGAAAATGGGAAATTTCCAAGAGAAAACTCTCAAGAATCCAAGAACACAAAGCATATCATAAACAACACTCTGCAATTAAATTTCCCTAGTGTTGTAGTAGGATTCACTCTGTATTTGCTTAGATCGATAGCTCTATTATCTAGCATTGTTTTGTATTGCTAGAGCTATCCTAGTTGGAAACCAGAATATCAAACCTCTCAAAGTGTGAGATCGGTTGGTTAGAAGGACTGGGACTTGTAAAACGCCCAGGGGTCAGTTCCTAAGAGAGGAAGTTGGCTACTCGTGTCCCTTGGCACGTAAAACCCAAGTACCTATCCTCAAGGTTTTGAGGATAGCTTCCTGTTAAATCAGGTCGTGGACGTAGGAGTTGGTTATCTCCGAACCACGTTAAAAAGTCCCCTGTGTGCTGATTTACTGTTTTGTTCAGGATCATAAATGTCATCATATTAAACTGAACATACTGCATTAGTTTTAACTTCAGGACTGAATCAATCATCCTGAATCTGAATACTGTGCACTCAGCATTAACCACCAATTTACTAAGCAACTCAGAGAAAACGTTTTCAGAAACTAAAACGAGTAGAATCTAAGGGCTCACTTTCCGCACGTACTCTGACTCACTGAGATAGTAGTCCAACTGACTCGCTTCCGAGCAGTCAGTAGGTTTGTTATCTCTACTGAGCTTCCGAGCACTTTACTCACACTCAGTTTATTTGACTCGTTGCTGAATCGTCCCTGCTGCCCCTGCGGACCTTCAGCGTACTGAGTACTTCAGGGAATCCTGACTGAGTGCGTTAGAGCATTTTTCTGAGTCTTTCAGAAAAATCTGACATCAGTGTATTCCCCCCCCCATACACTGATTTAACTCGTTTTGGGACCAACAGAGGCCCCTATTCAAATGTCATTTTTCTTTCTTGACATTTTGATTGACCCATCTTATATCCTTTTATTTTTCTATTTTCCCAGATTAGGGCGTTGCAGTTGTTTGGAGTCTGATTCTCCCTTGTTCAGCTTTATCGACGGATGTTGGACTTCTTCTTGAATGGATGCTTCTGGGATAATAGGAAATTGAATGGATGTTGGTGATAATGAGCTTATGTTGCCCTCTGAATGAGTTGATAACTTTGCTTATAGGCCGAACTTTTTATCTTTAGAGGATCTATTCTCGGAAAGCTGTTCATGATCCAATCATCTTAAGCGAAAGGATTCACACAGTTTTTCACTCTGATAGATACTCCAGATGTTCGTTACGACCTATTTGCTTTGTGATGATCTAGCTTCTCCACTATCTGCTGCCTTGATCTGTCTTGAATGGGTCGTCGTTCTGTAATGTCGTTCCATGATCAGTTGTGTGTTGATTCCTCCGTGTTCTTCAATTGTATTTGCTCTTCTCCATCTGTTTGAGGAATATGGGCCAGAGCTTTTGATCTGCAGCTCTGGGCACTTCTTCTTGAATAAGGTTCGCTAGTCTATGCTTTTGAGTGAAGCAGGATGCTTCGGATTAGGACTTCCTTCATATAGGTTTGTTACCGGGCACTAGATCTTTGGCTGGATCTTGGTCTGTAGGTCTTCAATTGTCTTCTTCATAGACAGCAAGATTTCGTTTGAAGTCTCTCCACTAGGACGTGGGGGCCGTTCCTCTCGCTAAAAGTGAGCGGAGCCGGACACTCTGTCGCTTGGGTGTGACTTCGTAGGAATCTTGGTGGCTTTTCTTCCTTTGCCTGCTATCAGCTTCATTTTCCATTTGACGTTGAACAGTTCGTTCACGAACGGGTTCTGGTTCAGGTCGCATCCCGAAAGGACCGGCGACTCCTTGTTGTCGTTGTTGTTGTAATACTCTGCAAAAGGCCGTCATACGAGAGATATCTTCGGGACTCTGTAAGAATATGAGCAATTCAGATAACCCTTGCATGTAGTTCTGTTCCACTTGGGCAGCTGGGACTCCAGTTTGTTCTTCAACTATTGCATGTTTGTTATAGCATTATGAATCGTCGTTGATTGCTCCGGTGTAGGTACTCTCCAAGTTTGATGATTATTACCCCTCCCATGGGACATTGCATGAGGTTGAGATACTTCACGAGATATTTTATGTAATGTCAGCTGCTTTCTGGTGAGCGAGCGAGCAGGCGAGCAGGTGAGTAAGCGAACAGGTGAGTAAGCGAACAGGTGAGCAAGTGGCGAACAGGTGAGCATGTGAACAGCTTGTGTAATTTCTTCCGGAGGAGGCGAACAGCTGAGTCTCCTTCAAGCGAACAGCTCCAAGGATTCCTTCCGACGAACAGGTGACCAGCTAGTGTAATTCTTTGCAGACAAGACCACTAATTTACTTTTTTTTTTTAATTCTTCTAGTTGCTAGCGAAGGTCTTCAAGGATGATTGACAATTCTTCTGGAAATATGTCAGCAATTTCTTTGCAAGCAAATATATTCTTCGGCATGCTACAAGAATTGATCTTCAAAGCCGTCAATTTTCTGCACTTTTTAGACTTTGATTGATCTTCGTTGTCAGGGCTTCACTTCTTGAATTTAATTACTTTAGCAAGCAATTCTTCTTCTCTTGTTCCGTCACTTGAATAAATTATTTTTGCAAGCACTCCTGGTCTTCTGGACTTTAACTGCTTTAGGAAGCAATTTTTACCCTGAAAATTTAATTACTTTAAGAAGTATTTATTTCCGCTGGGAATTTAATTGCTTTAAGAAGCAATTTTTCCTCTAGAATTTAATTGTTTAAAAACAATCGTTTCCACAGGAAATTTAATTACTTGAAAAAATAATTTTTATTCCTTGAATTTAATCTTGCAATTGAAGTGTAATTTTTATCTTGCAAGACTAATTTATTTGAGATGGGTCATTATTGTTGGAGTTAATAAATCTTGATCCAATAAAATTTCAGGCCCATTTCTCTCAAATTTTTAATAAGTAGTTAATTAGGCCCAAATGAACTTATTGGCCCAATTATTATATAATCAAAATAAGATCTTCCAGCCCCCTCTTAATTCCTTCATTCTCGGAAATTGGCAGAGGTTAATTGGTCAAGCCGGATGCAAATTAACTCCCAATTCCACCTGTAACCTCCACCGGCAACGATTCTTTCTCTCCTTTTTTTTTTTTTTTTTTTTAATAATCCAGCCCAAACATATGGGAGAAACCCAGGTAATCAGCATAATTTATGTAAACTATCAGCAGCGCGCCATTAACCTCATTTACACGAACTGATGTCGATAAATATAAGCATAAACTGCAAACCCAGATGCGAATTGAACTTGCAAACGATCCATTGTACACGCTTGTGAACCTCATCCTGGAATGAGCAGGTCCGCGAACAATGCTTGTTATCTGAGGCCGTGCGCAATCTGTGTTGCAAATGAAGATATATTTTCCTTGCACAACAATTGGCGCGAACAACTCTGTTGCGCGAGTCATTTGCCGAACAGCTGTAAACTAACAGACTTCGGCGAGCATAGGTAACGGGCGAACAGCTCCTTGTAGCGCTGGGCGATCAGCTCTTCCTGGCGGCGAGCAAGCCGTGTGCGTGGACGTTGCGGCGACCAGCTTCCTATGGCGAGCAGCCTTTTTAGTCGAATAACTTTCCTCGGGCGAACAGCCCCTGTAGGCAACCAGCCTATTTAAAGCGAAAAATCACGACGAGCAGCACATCGGCGAACAACTCCCATGCGAATGCGTGCATGGACGAACAGCCCTGGAGCGAACAGCTCCTCGGGCGTGCATAGGTGAGCAGGCGTTGCGGTGACCAGCTTCCTTCGGCGACGGCGAACAGCTGCTTGCAATCCTATAGGAGAACAGCTGCTTCTTTTTTTTTTTTCTTTAGCTCTTATCCAGCCGGCTCTTTGGACCGGTCAAACGTATAATAATTAGATATCCGTAGACCGCTTTTTTGAACGGGTCCCTCCACTCCATTCAAGGAGATGGCAGGTAGTGGCCACGAAAGAGGCATCGAGTTGAGTGAATGGCGGTGTGGGCGGCATGCGGAGGCGGTGACACTACTTCGTCGGTAAACGGTGGTCGACGCGGCGCGGTTAGATGAGTGGAGTTCGACGGCAGAAGCGGCACTGCTCCATCTCCGGCTGACAAAGTAGGCGGTGGCGATGGCGAGTGTCCAGTTTAACTAGCAGTAGCTTGATTCCGAAACCAACCTCCATTTGTATCAACCCAGTTATACATAAATTTGAAGATTCATGCATAAATCCATGACCAATCCTCCGTAACTTCAACCTTTCATCCCATAGCAGGATTCTTCCTTGAATAATCATCATTGGCAATAAAAATCTTCTTCGACAATTTTATTGAAAATTGGTTGGCCCTCCTTCTAGCGCCAAATTATTGATGTAATTCTCGTAAACGCAATTATGAGGCTATAATAACAATGATTACACCAACAACATGCTGAAATAGATGAACATGTGATGTGAGGTTTTATGAGTAAGCAGGTAGGTCGTTTATATAAGCTCGTTGTTCGAGCAGAACTTCGTTAGGATAAAAATTTCGTATCCTTTATTCGAATGAATTCAATTACATTATATAGGAAATACAAGCTGCTGGATCGTCATCGGTCTGCTTCATCATAAGCTGCTGATCAGCAGACTATTTCACTAGAAGCTGCTGAACAGCTACCTGCTTTACTATAAGCTGCTGACTCGTCACCAGTTTAACAACTGTTGACTCGTCAGAGTGTTCTTCGATCTGGTTATTTCTTCATGCTTGATCAATTCTCTTGGACACATCAATCCGGATTTGATTAATTATTTCCTTAAGCACGCACGTCGATTATTTCATTAACAAATATTATCAAAATTCTCAGTTTTCTCCGAATCTTAATCAAAATATGATCATCGACAATCCTAATTTGGTTGTAGGAGATTACCATCCTAGAGCCAGAAGAAGATATTGTGAAAAGGGCCGCGAAAATCCGACATATCCCCTTGAGACTACTCCATATAGGGGAACAACCGGGATTTCTAGGTATGATATACAGTATTGATTGCATGCATTGAGAATGAAAAAAATATCCTACTACATGGGCAGGGCAGTATGCAGGGAGAAATGAAAAACCAACAATCATCTTTGAAGCTGTTGTATCATATGATCTATGGATATGACATCCTTTCTTTGGAACACAAGGTATGTGTAATGATATTAATGTATTCCATCAATCTCCAGTCTTTAGTGATGTCTTAGAAGGTCGAACACCAAATATTAGTTATATCATGAATGGTAACGAAAAAGATAGTGCGTATTATCTCACCGACGATGTATATCCTTCATGCGCTGCATATGTCAAGTCAATTACTTCTCAACAACTTCGAAAACATAAGTTGTTTGCTCAACACCAAGAGGCTGCACAAAAAGATGTAGAACGAGCATTTGGAGTTCTACAAGCTCGTTTTGCATTTCTTTGATGCCCATGTCTTATTTGGAATAAGTCTTTGATGGGAAAAATTATGATGACTTATATCATCATGCACAATATGATAGTAGATGATGAATGAGACACGTACCAAAATTACTATGATCCTGCATAATTTTTTATGGACAATCCCACATATGATGATCAACGTTTTCAATACTCTATTGATCGCATTGCAAGTTTTTCCACTTATATGGCTAATAGGGAACAACTTCGCAATAGAGAAACTCACATATCTCTGAGGAACGACTTAATTGAGCATATACGAAAAAAATTTGGCCATCATATCTAAATATGTATTTTATATTTTTATATTTGTAATTTAATATTTCATATATTTGTATGTAGTTTATTTCTTTATTTTCAAATTTGTTTTTTTTAATCTTGTGATTTTAAATTTGTTATTAAGTTAATAATTTAATTTAAGAGTGTGGTAATTTATTAATATAAATTAATATAAAAAATTGATTCTATATAATATATATTTTAAAAAATAATTTTATTTAGGTTGTATTGGTGTCATTGATAAAGTATAAAAAAGTTAAAGTTAGGTTGAGTTGAAATTTATATGTGAATGAAAGAGAAATGAATATTATATTAGAAGATTGAGTTGAGATGAATTGTTGATAAATATAATCTAAGAAAGGGCAACAAAGATGTTATTTTACGTCACTACGATATATTCAGCGAGTAGCTGCCTATGACCATGGGCGGAGCCACGTGAGGTAAGGGGCAATGGGATCCTCTAGAAAATTTCAAAACTTTTACTACTACCTCCGTCCCACAAAAGTTTGCACACTTTTCTTTTTAGTTTGTCCCACAAAAGTTTGCATACTCCCAAAATGAAAATATTCATTTAAATCTCCACCTTTAAAATCTTTACCTCACAATCTCCACCATACACATTCTACTCATTACATTTTTTCTTAAAATCTGTGCCCATGAAAGTATCGCAGACTTTCCTGGGACGGAGGTAGTATATATAAATTAGTTTGTAGCTTGTAATTTTAGTTGATGTTGCCTTGGTGGTAATGAGTGTTTATTTTTAGTCCTTTTTTTTTAGTGTCCAGGTTTCGAACCCCTCAAACCTATGGATGATATACTGTACCGTACCCTATATCATACTAAAATTTTTGATATGCAAATCCGATACTGTACCAAATTTTTCAAAAATTGCATACAACACACCGTATCCAAAAGTTTGGTATACCGTATCTTAGCGACATTTAGATATATACCGATCCATATCGAAATGCCGGTCTAAACCAAAATACCGACTATGTCAGTATACTGACCATACCGGTATATACCGTCATACCGATTCATACCGAAATAATTGAAGTAGAGTTTTAATTAATTATCAATGAAAATAAATTCAATATTATATTATCATAATTGTATAAACCTGTATACCGAGATTCTAAAATATTTTCGGTATAAACCGGTATACAAAAAATAATCAGTATACCAAAATATTTTCGGTATACCGATTTATACAAAAAATATTTTGGTATTTCGGTATATACCTGTATACCGAAATTTATAAAATCATAACCAATATCGTACCAAAAATTTTGATATGGTACCATACTGTACCGAAATTTCTAATATATCAATTTTTAATAATTAAAATTTTAATAATTAAAATTTTAATTTCAAATAAGAAGCATATTTTCATAAAATAACAACCATTCATCATATAATTTTAAATGTCATAATACAATACTACAACTGTAATTCACATATATAATATAAATTCAACTAAAGATTACATATCCAAAAGATGATAATAATAATAATAATAATAATAATAATAATAATAATAATAATAATACATAATTTTTATGTCATAATTAAATTTATAAATCAAAATGTTATACCTGAACATGAAACTTCATCAAGAAGTTTGGCCAAGCAATGTGAGACCCAAATTCATCATCAATTGTATGACAATCACCATTTAGAATCGGCAATCGGCAAATGAGCCCTTCCACCAACTGTGTCTTCATTGAAAATAAATTAAATTAGCAGTTCAATTAGCTAACTCTTTCATTTAAATTAGATTAAAAGGGTGATAATTAGAAATGGTTAAAGTCATAGATGGCATACTCTTTCATGCATGCAATTCTTTCATTAGAAAATTAAATGAGAAATACCCTCATCACTAACACAAATAAAATAAGAAGTACTCTCTTTCATTGATAAATTTCTTGCAGAATGTAAACTATGTTTGACACATCGATAATGATTGTTTTACAACCACCAAAAAAAGGAGAAAAAGCCACGCAAGTCCAGAAGTTGCACCTTCCTTGAAATTCAATATTATTTTTGTATTATATAAATCCAAGAATATCATATTTCAATTTTTTCCCTATAAAAGTCATCTTAGATATATATGTAGTATCGAAGCATAATCAGATTTTTAGTTGTTGTTGAACATCTTTTTCCATAGTCAAACCAGCCTCAATAAATGCATCTTTGATGACTTCTAAGAAAATTTAAGAAAACTTAAAAGTACATGCATGCCCATGTAATTAACACATAAAATTTACCAAACATCTGGTATCAATCTAAAACTTCAAATTTAATATTATAGTAAGACAGATTGCAGAAAAAATGGATACCTCACCACCAATTACTTATATGGGTGCATAAACAACATAAGCCTTGGCCCAGAAACCTTTCATACAATCCTGCAAGATAGATTGAACATCAAACAAATAATTTAAGAGGAATCAGAAACACTGATTCCTGGTGGAATATAAATGGAGAGAGATGAATAACATCACCAATAAAAAATATTTAATCAACAAGAAACCTTACCAGTCCCTTAAGTCCAATCAAAATTCGTTGGTTCTCTAAAGCATCCAGAACATTTGAGACATTCCATAATGAGCGAAAATGACATTATGAAGATAAACAACAGTTAGTGCATGTAATTTTGTTAGAACTATACCTACAAAACCTCTGCAGCTGTTTTAACTCGCTTCTTATTCCATAGCTTTAACATGAGAACATTTAAGTGGAATGTTTCTGGATTAATAAAGATGGACTTTTGAATTCCTAAATCTGCAGGTAAAGAAGGATTCTCTCAAGTAAGAGAAAGAATTACAGGATGAAACAGTTCTTGCGAGGAATATGTTGTGAGACTTGAAAGTAAAAATATTTAGATCCTGTTATTCCCACTACAGAAGGCAAAATGTATAGAAAGTTTGAACAAAGCAAGTTCCTGACTTTCTTTTTTCTTTTTTGTTTTGCTTTTTCACCTTTGTTAATGGTATGACCGTATGAGTATAGTAAAAAGTTAAGGTCATAAATCTCAAATCCTCAATCAAAACATAAATTTCTATACCTATTAACTCAGAGTTGTTTGATGCTGCTATACTGAGACAAGGATATTAGATAACTAGATAAATAAGTGTCAAATATACATGAAAGACCTAACCTCCATTGATACAGAATGTTTCTCATTCGATATTCAGAATTACTAATTTCACATTTAGCAATTGAAGTGGTCAAAGAAATTGTGTCATGCACATCTCCCAGTGGATTTTTTAGCTTTGCCCTTTCCCCATCACCTGAGAGCATGAAGTTTTCACATACTTTGTCAAATCATCAATGTAAATGAAGTTTCACATCCTTAGTTAAACTACAGATCATGATCTAGTATAATAGTATTTAAAGAATCTATAGTCCATACCATAAATAAACACATTTATTGATATCAGACTCTTTGAATACAAAAAAAACCCAACAATTTCACTTGATCATCAAAAACAAACAGCTGATAAAAACTACTACGTATAGCATCATCAGCACTATTCATAAAAATCAGTCCATTTGAACAATAACCTTAATTATAGAGTTGAAGAAATATTTTTTGTAATCAAATCACCGAAATACAGAATCGAGCAAAGGATTGAAACAAAAAAGTTACCCTGAGAGTAATTAGGTTGCGTGGACACTACCCTCCATGTTTGTGCTACATCTGTTTGGTTTTTCCGATCACTGGTATCTCCCACTCCCTTTAATGCAATGGCTTTAAGCCTCTCCGCAGGTGTTTGCCACACTCTACTCTAAAGCAAACATGAAAATCTGTCCCATCATTAGACTCTCCAGATATAGGCATAGAGAATAATTAAATTTTATAAATTTAGAGCCTCAAAGAAGCTGGAACCTCAAACAAGTACGCTGGACCAAAAATTATTCTCGCATATCTATGGCAACAAGAAAGTTAGAATACCGTTTGAACCAAAAATTTCAACTTAGGAATTAGGCAAAACTATGAATGTGTTAATCAACACATAAGAACTTTGCAATAAACACAAGCCATGTTTCGTTCCCTGATTCTGCAACCCATATGATTACTTTATAAAAATTAGGGCTTACCTTTTTCATGAAATACACAAATGGAGGCGTACGCGTATTGACAGAAGGCGAACGAGTACTGACGAGCGACAAACGCTTACAGGCGGGCAATGAATCTGAGCGTACCGGTGGGCATCGGATCTGAGCGTACGGCGGATGAATCGGGCAGACAGTGGACAACAGATGTGGGTAAATCAAATGTGTTGCGAGCAAGTGTTCTGGATGAAATCGAAATCGAAATTCATAGGGCTAAGTGTTCTTGATGAATTCAGAAGAAAAAAAACAAAGAGGAAAACATCGCAGGAAAAAAGGGCGTATACTATTTTACATAATTTACCTATTATATTTAATTAAGAATTAGAAATAAAAAATAGGGAAAATATACATTTTTGTCCTATAAGTTTCGTTCACTTTTGTTTTCGTCCTCTTAAGTTTTGAATTTTTATTTTCGTCCTTTAACTTATCAAAAATTATGGTTTTTGTCCTCTTAAGTTTTGAATTTTTATTTTCGTCCTTTAACTTACCAAAAATTATGGTTTTCGTCCTCCAACCGCCTATAACCAGTCACACAACCGGTAATACACACGTAGATCATTTTTTTCTATTTTTTAAGCGAAATACCTACGTAGGGGTATTTAGAGGGAATTAAGTCTTGATTGATAAAATACAGGATTAACCGTAAATTCTCTCCCAAATCAAAACCCTAGTCGATCAAATCTAGGCATGGGGGCTTGAGAGAATTAGGGAAAAAAGGAACAAAGATCCCCAAATCAAAACATCAAAAAGCCTAAATTCTTTTTAGCATACTCATTGTACGGAAAGGAAAAGTGATGTCTTCAAGAAATTCGTATGAATCAACGAGTTTCGAGCGCAATATTACGTGTTATTGTGGTTTCGTTGTACGGTTTGTACATCATATTCAAAAATGAATCCGGACAAAAGATTCTATGGATGTAAGTATTGGACGGTATTTGGGAGGGAATTTACGGTTAAAAGTGTATTTTGTCAAGACCTAATTCCCTCCAAATACCTCACATTAGTATTTTGTTTAAAAAAAGAAAGAAAAAATGGATCCACGTGTGCATTACCGGTTGTATGACTGGTTATAGGCGGTTGGAGGATGAAAACCATAATTTTTGGTAAGTTAAAGGACGAAAACAAAAATTCAAAACTTAAGAGGACGAAAACCATAATTTTTTATAAATTAAAGGACGAAAAAAAAAATCAAAACTTAAGAGGACGAAAACTTAAGTCAACAAAACTTATAGGACAAAAATATGTATTTTCCCTAAAAAATAGTATAAATAACATCATTTGTTTAACAGCAGTTACTTTGGAACCGACTTCTATCTATTCCGCCCTTTCATCTTTAACATCGGTTTTCTCTTTAACTGCGGTTTTTAATGCTTTAACTGCGGTTTTTTTTAAAACTGATGTTATTATAGTGATGTTAAACATTAATTTTGGCATGGGTTTGTTCTTGGCAAGTAGCAATCAAGCATGAGACTTATTGTTTTTTTTTTTTTTGCTTTTATAATATTATTAATAGGGTTTCCATTCAAAATTTCTGGCTCTGTAACTGTTTATGATCAATGGGCCAAGAAAAATTCTTGTGCCATAACTAAGTCCATCAAGGAGTAGTTTACGCTTTACGTAATCTATATTGCGCATAAGTATTGTGAAAGAGTTATGAATCTATTTATAACGCAAGTATATAACGGAGGAACCATGAACTAAGAAGTTCATAATCGTGAAATATTTGGAGTTCAAAGCAATAGATAGACAGTCTGTTGTCGAACAAGTTCGTTAATTCCAGTGTTGCAACAAGTCTGGTACTTGATGATTTCGAAATGGCAGAGACGAAGTGGATGCAATTCGAAAGACTGACATGTTGATTTTTTGTTACTTGGAGGATATGGATATCAATTTCTCTTGAAATTCACTTTGTTGATTTTTTTCAGGCTTGTTATAAAATCATGTTCATGGTCGTGGAAATCACACCTGTCTCTTTCCTGGGCGCGCACAGGAGTAACAATGTTTTGTCCAGTATAAGTTCTGAGTTCCAACGTCTACATATTTTTGTATTTTCAGTATATTATGCAATGTTTTTTTTATATGTTAGTAGGGTTGTTGATAACAAAGATTTGCTATCCTACTAGTTCCATTTTTACCTAAGCACCCATGCTGGGATTCAGGTATACTTTGTATGATCATATATGCTGTAGATACAAGCAAATTTAGTCGTTTTAATCTGTTCATTCATTGTTGAGTAGCGGACCAGTAGTCCTGCCCATGATTCAGGTATACTTTGTATGATCATATACTTGCACGACGACAATGGGTTCACTGCAGTCGGCCTCACGAATAATTTATGTTACGCGCAAGTATTTATTCTCCACTTCACTCTTTCCGGCTTTCTGCTTGGGACTCTGAATATCCGTATAAACGTCGTTTTTCCAGAGACGCTAGATGTACTGCTCCATCTCCATAGGTAATAGTCCTTTTATCTGATGATACTATATTTGCCTACTGATTGATTATCTTCAACAGTATGCAACTTACCTTCTCTCAACTTTGATATGAAATGGAAATTTGTTTATTTTATTAACAACCTTATTCGTACAGTGTACTTGGAGCGCAAAAAATTTACTCGCAAAATCGAACTAAGTAAATAATTTGATGATGTTAGATTATTAAATGTAACAAGTGAAAATTCTGAAATCATGTAAGCAGATCACTAACAAACTTGCAATATTCCTTGTATGAATTCCTAATTGAATTTTGTGTACAAAGATACAGCCTTAAGTTAGAACTCTGTAATCTAGTATACAACAAACACACTTGATTGATGACTGTAATAACAGAAAACTGCCAAAAAAAAAGAGTGGAAAATTACTTTACAAAACCATTGATAACATTAAATACTACAAGAATGGAAGCATGCCAAAGAATGATAAATGCAATAGACTAACTATAATGGTGATCGGTATTAGCTTGAGAACTTGATTATCCGCTGAGTTGTCGACTTGTCCAGCGTTAAAGAATTCGGTTTTACCTGTGCTGGTTGTTGTCGAGACATTCACAGACGACGAACCTACATCACGTGAATTTGTATGAGAGACAGTCTCAATAATTATTTAAAAATTAAAACATACAAGAAATTGGAAAACTAGTGAAACTTACAGTCGTAGTTCGCCCATCCTATCCTTTGACCACCTAAATCGTACACCACAATCTTATCTTTCAGAACGAGGTCTGTCGGAAGGGATAATGAGATATCAATACAAATAAAAATTGACAATCCAAATACACTGGAAACGAAAAAGTGGCGAGAAGATAATACACATAAATAAAATTAAACTGAAAACTCAGAACAGAAGTCCAAGTAGCATGGTGCTCTTCAATATTCATACCTCCAAGAATTGTGATTCCTTGACCCTGAATTTTTTGAATCCCGATGCACCACACTGGAATACCACCCTACAAGAGCAAACAATAGCATATTACTAACATTTCGAGAAATTGTCTGATTTTATATGGGTACAAGTTCCTTAAGATGCTTATACACTCGTTAGGTTATTATTGTCCCTTGTATTTTAATGGGATTTTCCATGGATTATACTTATTTACAAAGATGACTCCTAAAAAAGGTAATTTCTAATCGAATAATTAGCAATATAAGAAAAAAGAGTAACAAGATAATGTGATGCATAAATTGGTAAGTAAGCTACGAGAAAAGACTTACAATAGAACTCTGCTGCAAAAGATAATCCTGGGGCCTAAGAGTCATTGATGCACCACCAGCAAAATTCAGAGTAACTACAGGAAAATTTTCCGATATACTGGAGAGAAAATGAACAAAAGGTATCAGAAGTTGACGTTGGCCAGAGTTAGCAAACGTAAATAATCATGCAAGTTCGACGAAAAACCTGGATGCAGTTATATAGCATTGGGTTCCCTTAGAATGAATGGGGCGTGGCCCTGAAACAGTTTCTGTAATCTGCAGAGCAATACAGACTCTAAATGTCAGAAAATCAAATAATATAAAAGTCAACACATCAAATGGCATAAAAGCCCCCCCGGAACTTACTGCAGTAACAAAAGGATCATAAGCCTCTTCTGCTAGGTACGCCAATGTTGTTCCTGAATCAATTATAGTTCCTCGGTTGCTTGAAGTTGCAAATATTGATGAATCTATGTTTAGCATCTGTCCATTTACAGCTATACTTTGTAGATTTACATTATAATGTGGCCTGAGAATTTTGACACAGAGAGAGAATATATCAAATTGCAGTGTTGATGGGACAGTTTTTGGAGTAGACAAGAAATTGTAAAACAGGAAATCACATAGAACGAGGAAACCACAATAGGACACTATTAATTCTTCAACACTGAAAACATTCATGAGCTCTAAACAAACATTTAGTGCCTTGTAAACTTTCTGAGTGAAGAAAAACAAACAAACTATATTTTCCTTATTTAGGATGGAAACTGATGACCTTCACTGGAATTAGAAATCACGGCTACATCGACTTAGATTTGAATTGTAACACACACTGGCCGTGAAAAAGTAAGACTACTTTTCACAACTTAAAAGTCCTATAAGAAGAAACACTAAGTATCAAAACTCACAACTCACAAACAAAGCCTCTGCAACCAGCAGAGAAAGATTAGCGACTTGACTATTTTCAGACCCAAGATCCTCCTAGTTTATTAGACACAATATCCTCCAATCATTTCAGATTCTTTTAGCAATATCTCACCTTATCACATACACAGTGGCAAACGAGTCCTTAAAAAACAGGTAGTGATTGTGGCCGGCCAAATACATATCCACAATGCAAGGAAACTCATGAATACGGAACCAAAAAAGTACTACACTAAGCGAACTTGTATGGAACCCAGAAACCTTGGTGTGTTAGAGCAACATATGAAAATGTTCCTTTCTTATAGGCAGCCCTCAATCTCGTAAATGTTTGATTCAAGGTGTTGCATAGAACCAGTAGAATATAGTATGCAACTGTTTTTGCATCACAAAAAAGTAACACCAGGATAGGTACTAACTCATTATCCTCTTAATTTTCAATCTATAATCATCTTGAGTAAATTCAGAAAAACTAATACATAATATACAAAATAAATTATAGTAATTATTATGTCGTAAGAGAGTTTGAATTCATACTGTGACGGAACGAGCGGAGTGTAAACCATATTCGGTTCCACTATCTGACCAAGAACCAGTATACCACCACCATTATCCTCTCCTTTCAGACAATGAGAAAATGAATTCGGAGTGACCCCCTGCGAAGAAAGTTGTGAAATTACAGATAAGCCCTGCTGTCCAAAACCAAATATGCCATCAACAGCCCTATCCGGCTTGGTAAGGTCCCCAGATTGTGATGTGCTACAGCTGTGGAGCAATGCAACTAATCAACCAAAAAGTTACGACGAAAACCTTAAATCAGATAAAAAGACTCACCCGAACACAACAGGAGCTGAATTATTCGAACTCAATGAATTCCCAACGATGGAGTCAAAAAACATGGAGTCATATACATAATACCCCGATGTTCCACTGCCATCACCATACTGAAAGGTGTATCCACACTGATTCTGGTCCGAACAACCAGAATCAGAAGATTGTGCTCCCAAAGAACACCTTTGGTCAGAACACGAGATCGGTGAGGCTGTTGATGAGCTCTGAGGATCAAAAAACTCAAGCTCTATCTGTTGTAAAAGAAAAAAATAAAAGAAGCAATAAAATTTCGATACAATTGAGAAAAGGAGAAAAAGGAAAAAACTCATACACACACACACACAATTAAGGAAAATTGATTACGAAGAAAAGAGATGGCTATACTTGGAGTCCACTGGATTTGGGGCAGCCATCACAGGGGATGCAGCTAACCCATAGCACATCACTTCCTGTATCTATCTGTACATAGAATTCTTTTGGTGGAGTCCCTAATTTAACTCTTGTGTAATATAGCCTATTCAACAATCACAAGCAGAAGCTAACCATTAATGGATATGCCACCAAAGAGACAGACATAAATTCATTTAAAAGAATCATCAAGAATAGAAGAAACTCTTGTACCATTCCGTCAATTTGACGCAGTAATTCAGAATATATTCTTTTGGAAAAGTTAACTGCACACCATCATATTCAATTGGACTGGAATCTAAATTTAACAATGAAGCAGAATAATTGACTCTGCAAGTTAATTTCAAGCAAAGAACAAAAAACCCAGCAACAAAATGATGAAAACTTCTCCTATCCAATCAAAATCTCCAATATCCGGTTTCACAAAGGGGGAAAAGTGAGCTTAAAATCACGCAAATACTCACACATTTACAACTGCATTAGGAATTTCAGTAAAGTAATTATAGGAGATTGATATACCCAACAAGATAAGGATCGTAGGTGCCTTCCACTGAGAAATCGACGACGCCCAAAGGCTGTTGCTGCAATAATCTGCCGTGTCTAACTCGGTCGCGGTCCCTGAGTTGACTCATTCCCACTCCGTCGTAACTCGCCCTCTCCAGAGTTAGCATCAGGCTCTGCCCTTCACCACGGAACGCCACGGCCGTGAAAAGAAGCGCCAGCGCCTCCACCACCAGAATCGTCGCCGTCGGCATTTCTCCGAACAAACACCAACCCCTTTTTGTCGGTCTTACTTTCTTGCCTTTCCTTATACTCAAAGCAAGCAATACAACGGCTATATAAAAATTATATCTACAAATATATACATATACGCATAGACATGTGTATGTCAGATTATAATTGAGTTCAATCAATGTATATGCAATGAGAGAGAGAGAGAGAGAGAGAGAGAGGGAGAGAGAGTGAGAGAGAGAGAGAACAATGGCCGATAAGTCGATAACTGAAGCTCGAAAAGGTTAGCTTATGTGTTCTTTATGCACGCATGTTACATATATAACTATGTGCTTCAATTGATTGTACATTCAAGATAAAGTTGTATTTTACTTCGATGTGTAATTTTCACTTTTATTTTCTGAAACAATGGACAACACGTTCACTTTATTGCATACCATTATTATTATATATATACCACTTCATGGACAAATTAGCACACTTTTATTTTTAATTGATTGTACATTTCAAAAAAGAAATTATATACGTATTTATAAAATTTTATTAATAAGTCATTATTTTATTTAAAAGAATTTTTTTTTTTCAAAAATAATATGTGGGTGCAAATTTCTCATGGAGGCACGCAACACAATTAGGCAAAACGAATTATAGCGCCAGCCTAGGTACATCCATGATCTATTCATCTAAGCAGATTATATTTGGTGAAATATATACGCTTTATTTATACATACACCTACAACACGTGAATGATTGTATGTACAAATTACATGAAGCATATTGTATGACTTTTTTTAAAATATGTCCTCCTTACCCAAACTATTTTTACACTTATTCTATTTGGACGTTTCAATATTATTTCCACACACTTAAAAAAAATATTTTTTTATTTTATTATTTAACTTTATACTCACATATTTACTTTATTTTTTTTTGTTCGCGTATCCAGAACAACTGTGTATCCAATTTAATCACTATTTTTTAAATTTTATGAAACCATTGGATCCTAAATAATCCTCAATCAGGCGAAGCGATATGAACTCCTCTTTAAGGCAACGGAGGTCCTTTTGCCCCTACTCCTGCATTTGCTGCCATTAAGGATGACCGCCAGTCATCTCCATCCCATCCCCGTGGTTCGTCGTCTCGTCCGAAGCACCATGGTGGATCCTCTAAAGGGCCAAATTCTAGAGGTTATACTCACCAGGGTAGTGGTCGTCGTCGTCCTTGGTGCCAGCTTTGTCGTGGACCACATTATGCAGATAAATGCCCCAGATTTTTTAATGCTTGGAACGATGTCTCCACGTCGAATTTAGCACATGCTTTCTCTTCTCAATGCAATATTTCTGCCGCAGCTCCTGACTTGTATTTGGATTTGGTTGCTTCTGCCCACATGACAAGACCTCAACCTTGGACTCTTTCGAGCCTTATTCTGGTAACGGTATAGTAATTGTTGGTAATGGTAATTTTCTAGATATTTCACATATTGGCACTAGTACGATTTCTGATGATGTTAAATTGTTGGATTTGTTAGTTGTGCCTCACATTAACAAGAAAATGTTATATATAAGTAAATTGGCGTATGATTATCCAGTTAATGCTATTTTCTCTGGTAAACTCTTTGCCATTCAGAACCGAGTGACAAAGAAAATTCTGCCTCAAGGTGTGTAAAGGGATTGTACTTGCTTGATCGCGGTGTTCCAGCTTTGGTGGCAGCAATTAAGTCTAATCATTTGAAAGCTAGTTTTGATTTATGACATTTACGCTTGGGGCATGTCCCGTTTGATGTTATTTCACATTTGAATAAATTAAAATATTTATCTCTTACCTCTATTTTACTGATTCCTTCGATGTGTGAACCTTGCCAATTGGCAAAGAGTAAGTGATTATCATTTTAGTTGAATGAAAAGAGTGCTACTTTTGTGCTAGAATTGATTCATTGTGACTTGTGGGGTCCTGCACCCGTCTCTACATCTGATTTTTTTTTTCAGTTTTATGTTGTATTTGTGGATGACCACTCACGGTTTTCATGGATTTTTCCATTGCATACTAAGTCCAATTTCTATTATACTTTTGTTCGTTCCCACAAATTTGTTTGCAATCAGTTCTCTAGTATTATTAGAGTTTTTTAGAGTGATGGGGGTACATAATTTGTTAATACTAGAGTTCGTGATTTTATGCATCTTCATGGAATTCATCATTGTATATCTTGCCCATACACACCGCAGCAAAATGGCAGGGTTGAACGAAAGCATCGTCACATTACAGAGACAGGTCTTTCAATACTTTTTCATGCATATGCACCAGCTTCTCTTTGATTTGATTCTTTTGCCACAACAGTGGACATTATTAACAGACTACCTTCATCGATTCTCTTTGGCATGTCTCCATTTGAACTTCTTTATGGCACTGCTCCAAATTACAGGAACTTCAATCCTTTTGGTTGTAGAGTTTACCCTTTCTTAAGAGATTATATGCGGCAAAAAATTAGCACCTCGTAGTCATCCTTGTGTTTTTCTGGGATACATCAGTTTGTACAAGAGTTTTTGTTGTTTGGATCCGACATCCTCTCGAGTTTTTCTTACTCGGCATGCTCAATTTCATGAATTATTCTTTCCGTACTCTCGAGCTCCCCCTACATCATGATTGGAGGATCTCCAGATTACGTCCTTTCTCGATGCTTTGGGCTCTGGACCGGACACTCTATCCTCTCAGGTTCATATACCCACTCTTTCACCTATGTCGACTTCCCAGCCCGAGCGTCCAATTTTACCTAATGATGACTTGGTTCCTTCTTCTGATTTTATTTTGCCCACTGAGCCTGCTATACTTAACTCGCTAGCTCCTGCTAGTCCTCAACCGGATTCTGCTCCTTCAATCCCTGCTCTTGCTCCTCCAGTCCCAGCTTTAGCCCCCGTGCCCACTTATCCCATTACTACACGCGTTAAGGCTGGGGTTTTCAAACCCCATTACCCGGTTGATCTCACTTCTAAAGTTCTCCTCACTGCTCTTGTTGCTACTTCTGAACCTCGTGGCTTCAAGACCGCTACCAAATTTCCCGAGTGGTTAACCGCTATGCGAGAGGAGATTTATGCCCTTCGGGCTAATGAGACTTGGGAGCTGGTTCCTCGATCTCCGGACACCAATATAGTTGGGTCGAAATGGGTCTACACAACAAAGTTCCATGCGGATGGATCTATTGAGCGTCACAAGGCTCGGCTAGTTGCTCAGGGCTTCACCCAGGTCCATAGCACTGATTTTCATCATACCTTTAGCCCGGTTGTCAAGGCCGCCACAGTACGTCTTATCTTGACTCTCTTAGTTCAACATAACTGGCATCTTCATCAGTTAGATGTCAAGAATGTGTTTCTAAATGACGTTCTAGACAAGCTTGTTTTCATGTCTCAGCCCCCTGGTTTTGTGGATCCTTGATTCTTGCATCACGTTTGTCACCTTAAAAAGGCTCTCTATGGTCTTCGCCAGGCTCCTCTTGCTTGGTTTAAGTGATTCAGTACTTATCTTGTAAGTTTGGGGTTTCGTCAGAGTCATTGTGGTTCATCCTTATTTTCATTTCTCACGATGTACGTCATTTATTTTTCTATTATTAAATGTGGATAATATTATTATGTTGGGTAATTACCCTGTTATACTTCAAGTCTTTATTCTTTGTACTCATCGAGAGTTTGCTATCAAGGATCTTGGTCGGCTTAGTTATTTTCTTGGTCTTGAGGTCTCCTACACTTCGACTGGCCTCTTTGTCGGGCAGGCAAAGTACGCTCCTGACATCTTAGATCGTGCTGTGATGGTTGAGATCAAGCTGGTCTCCACTCCTTTAGCAACAGGTGAGGTTCTTTTTAGTCATGGCATACCATTTCGGGATCCCACTCTATATCGCTCTCTGGTCGGTGCTCTTCAGTATTTGACTATTACACGTCTGTACTTATCGTATGTTGTGAATCTTGTGAGCCAGTTTCTACATTCTCCTACAGATGATCACTTCTTGGCTATGCACATGATTCTTCGTTATGTGAAAGGAACTATTCATTATGGTCTCTCCTTTCAAAAGTGTCCAGAATATTCTATTGTGGGTTACTCTGATGTTGATTGGGCACATTGCATAGAGACACTTCGTTCGACTTATGGTTACTCTATTTTCCTTGGAGGTAATCTTATCTCTTGGAGTGCCAAGAAACAACTTACATTTGTACGTTCCAGCTGTGAATCAGAATATTGAGCCATGACCAATGCAGCAGCTGAGTTAGTTTGGATTTTGAATCTTCTTGAAGAGCTTCGAATGTTGCCTTCCTCACGACCTCGTTTACTCTGTGACAACAAAAGTGCTATTTATTTGAGCCAGAACCTGATTACACACAAGCGAGCCAAGCACGTTGAACTCGATTATCATTTCGTTCGTGAATTGGTGTCTTCTGGGAAGCTTGAAACTCATTTCGTTCCATCTCATCTGCAACTGGCGGATATTTTCACAAAGAGTCTCCCTCGTTCGGCTTTTGAGTTTTTACATTCCAAGCTTTGCGTTTGCTTGCAACCCACGCAATGCTTGACCGGGGGGTGTATTAAGAGAACTACTAATTAGATGTCATATATATATATATATATATATATATATATATATATATCTTGTATTTCATTCTTTAATTTAGTCTTACGTAAATATCTCCTCTATTCATGGGAGTTGTTGTAGATTTTGTAATCCCTACAATTATTTATATCATTTTTTTTTTCAAATCACCAATTATCGATGATTCCCTAATCACGTTCACAGAACGGCTTCACGGGCTTGACTCGAGTCAGATTAGTGCCCCAGAATAATTCTGATCACAACGGATACATATAATGTCATTTTATTTTTTTTACAAATTGATCATTTAATTATTTTTCAACTATACTCTCAACGTGAAAAATTCATATCGTCGCATCAATAGTAAATTATCAATACTCAAAAGTAAAAAAATTATAGATTTATTACAAGAATGTATATGAACTAGTTTTATAATATGACACTTATACTACCTGATGCACTTATTTGCAAGCTAAGTTAATGAATAAAAATAGGTATGCATTTACTTTGTTTCATCCTTCTTCTACGATAACAAAAAAATATAACGGTAATTGAAACTTAAGATAAGCAATTAATTTTGTATGCATTAAATGCACTATAAAATATATATGTATTTTTGAAAAGTTGCCTCCGTTATTTTTTATTTTTTAAAAAAAACCGTTATTTATGTTAAAAATTTATTCACATGAAATTAATTTTTTAGTATAAATACTAATAACTATTTTATAATTAATATTAGAAATAATTTTTAAAAATTCATTTAAATTATATAGTACTGTGCATGGTGGACAATATCTAATATCTACAACTATTGACAAAATCATAGAGGAAAACAATGTTAGAACCACGCCAAATTTGTGTGGTAATTCCAGGTGTGGTGAAGTTGTTTGCGCAAGCCGTCCAGCTTCAAAACTTGTGTAATATTTGTCCACTTGTCTAAAATCGCTCGCTGTTCGGGTCATCATTGATTATTTAGAAATTAAAGTCGCGTTTGATTTTACCAAAGTTGTGTGTTGATTTTAGCCGCAAACTTTCTTGTAAAGACAAAAGAGCTTAGCATGGGTCTCATCGCTTGGAATTTGTTCGGATGATTTGTCATAACATAGGACTAATATATTTTATGTATGATCATATAAGTGCTACTTTCGTCTCATAAAAATTTACATATTTTCTTTTTTAGTTTGTTTCACAAAAGTTTGCATGCTCCCAAAATGAAAATATTCCTTTAAAATTTTTACCTCACAATCTCCACCATACACATTCTATTTATTACACTTTTTTTAAAACTGTGCCAAGAAAAGTACCGCAAACTTTCCTGGGGCGGAGGTAGTATGTTATTATTTGGGAATTGGGGTATACATGCCCTTTTCATTTTCTCTATTTCATGTTGGAAATGAAATTTGGAACACCCCACATATTTTTATATTAAAAAATGAATTATTTTAAATGATGGATGATTATTTTGTATGAGACCGTGAGTAAGCCACTTATGGTCATGATTTCACAATTGATCAAAGATGATCGCAACCTTACCGAATGGTTGCTAAGAGCGACTTCAACTCTGCGCTATGCGCTAGGGTGGAGATGAATTTTACTTCAAACGCAGTGCTATAATTTAGCGTCACATGAGAGTTGTGAACAGTGTCGCGTTGATTTTAGCGCGCACTATTCACCCGCACTAGATTTTTTTAAATAATATTATTTAATTTATGTAATATTTTGTAATATTTTTAAGTTTAAATTGTAATATTTTTAGGTTTAAATTGTAATTATATATATTAAACTTATTAAAAATTAAGAAAAATATATGTAGCGCAGAATGTAATGCGAACTGTTGGAGATGAATTTCAAATTCTGCGTCACTCTAGCGCGAACTCTGCGCTAGAGTGTCGCAAACAGTTGAAGATGCTCTAATAATCATATCGGTCACAATTATACGATGGAATGCGGATAGTCGGTATTAGTGGTCGCAAACGATTACGACAAACACAATTTCATTTCATTATATGCACGTATAAAGTATTTTTAAGGATAAATATAATTTAAAAATCCAATAAAGACATGGAGAGTGCAAAGTTTTTATTTATAATATGAAAGAGTAGTTTTCTTGTGCATCAAGTGTACCGTGTATCTTAAATGCAATTTTATAAAATTATAAAAAATACTACTGAAATGTCACACATTTTATTAATGAAAAATATATTTTTAAAATTTTATTATTTTAATAATAATATATGTGACTTTTCAATACTAAATAATATAATTTTTTTTAAAATATACTTGAATTGCAGGATAACATGTATATATGAGAGTAAGGCAATATGAAAAAAGGGACATATACCCCAACTTTCCTTATTATTTCCCCTACTGTCAAATACAAAACTCCAACTGCCACCAAACTTTTTATTTTAGAGAAATTACAAAATGGTTTTCAAAATTGACAAAAATTACAAATTGATACTGTGCAGAAAAAAAAATATACTTTTGTGCAGAAAAAAATTACACTTCTGTGCAGATATTGTGAGTCAATTTATAAATATATGTACTTTTTTGAACCAATATATAAGTCATCCTCTATTTTATTTTAAAATATGAATAATTGAAATTTATAACAAAATCAAAGACCATATAAACATCAACCTTTTATGAACCCCAAATGGCAACTAAAATGATGAAATCAAGGTTGGTTACCAATTTGCCACACATATAAAGATTTGTAACAGATGCAATGAATAACAATTACGGAACCAACCTATTATAAAACACAAGAATTTCTACAAATTCAGATTGATTATATAACATAAAATATAAGTAAGTGACTATGAGTATTAATTCTTTTTTAACATCATATATATATATATATATATGTGTGTGTGTGTTATGTTTACATATATGTGTGAGATAAATTAAAGATTACATTCTTTATAGTCAATACAAAAAGCTAGCTCTTAAACTTGGTGGGCTGTCCCCTAATTAGGAAAAAAAAATAAAAAAAAATAATTAAAAGAAACTAGTGTTAATATGATTCACAACTTTCATGTGTAGACCCCCTCCCTCTACAACACACAAGAACCTTCTTGATACCATTCTTATAAAGAGTTTCAAGCCACACCACCTTTAATTCTTGCTTGCTGCCTCAATTATTGCAACTCTTTCACTTTGCCCCTAAGAAATTGACTCTAAACTTTAGTGGGGGCTTGCCTTTTCCTACACTTTTACCAAAATAACCCCCTACTACTATTTCTTAAATTTTTTTTTGGGAAAAAAAGTGGAGAGTTTTATTTCTCCCACCTTATATTGATTTTTTTAAAAATGTTGAATCAATTCTCCCTGCACAAATTGCACCGTACAATCAGGCATAAGGGCGAAATGTAACACCAGTTTTGATTGATGCATTGCACTAGTTTAAATGAATTGTTCGTACTAATTAACATAAATAGCATGTGATATTGATTTAATTAAAAATATAAAATAAAACGTGAAATTAGTTTTTATTGAGGTGTGATACTACCTTCAACTAAAAATCGAGGATTCCATCTTAAGATTCATACACCCTTTATCTTTAAGACACATTACATGCATATTAGTCATAAAAATACTCATGCATGTGTTTATTTATTTTCTCATATATATTTATATAGTAGTTTAGGGGTGTATATAAGAAGAGTGCACATATGGGGTAGGGACGTCATTTCATATTCCGGGCCAGAGTGCTTTTGCTTTCTAACAATTGAGGCAGTGGCTTTGAATAAAAATTAAAAGTAGGTCATCAGTGCCCTTCTGAACAAAATTAAGGACAAAGTCATTGAAAACTTAGCCAGTTAAGTTTTGACACTATTAGTTCCAAGTCTAGAAAAATAGAATTAACAAGTCATGAATTAAAGAGCTTGGTATCAATTTTTAATGGGAGTATCATTTAAGGAATTAATTATTATAAAATTAGTAATTATCCTTTTGCTTATTTTATTTTTATAATTTCTTCGTGTATAATAAATAGTACCAAATGTAAATGAATTCTCATTCGTCACCCTCATTATTTCCAATTATACAGACCCTAACATGTTTTATATTAGAATATGGGACATAGCTTAATTATAACTTATATCAATTTATAGGAAAATAATCATACGATCACTTGTGGGCACAATTTTATATATGCACAGCTAATGTGATAATGACACAGAAATAGAATACCTATTGTTATTTTAATTGATTATTTAATTTTACTTATTAAGCATCATCACATTTGTGGGGAACATATAAGTGTATATTTACCAATAAATATATGATCATTTCCATCAAAATATATCCCAAACACCACTGAATTTAGAATATTCACATTTCGACTTCTAATTGATTTAATTTATGGGTCGGTTCATTGTGTGTCCAAATATATACTCACTCTGCCCCTCTTCAAATTTTCTCTTTCGTTTGATTGTTTTGTTCAAGAAAGTATATTACCTAATTATTATATATTGTGTCACATGTTGACTTTTGTATAAAATAGTAAAAAAAAATATGAAAAAGTAAAGAGTGATTGTTAACAAGTGCATTTGTTTATTAACATATGAAGTGTTACTTTTATTTTTTATGGAATGAGAAACTTATTGTGGGATATCCAAAAAATGAAAGTGAGAAACTTATAAAGGGACGGAGGGAGTGTTGGAAAATGTAAGTAATGTTTTGATTTAATCCCAAAACACAATAGACATGATGTAAAGCAGTTGTAAAACTTAGAAAAATAGACTAACTGTTAGGAGGCTAAGTTAATAAGTCAGGATATAAGACAGACTAGTTTAAGTAAACACAAGCCACTTGGAGTAAAACAGGACTCACCTGTAATAATCAACTGCCCTGATGAAGGTTTGGTAGATACACCCACCTCAAGAGAAAAGCACCTCAGAAGACTATGTTCAACTAGCCTGAGAAACTCTACTAAGTACAAGTAGCCTGACACTTAAATTCCTCTACTACATTAAAGAGTGTAGTTGCAATACTTAAATGAAGTATTAAATGCAACAAAAGGAATTTTCTAAGTCACCTGAAGAAAGTAACAGTGAACTTTAATATAGCCGTTTGACTGGTCTGAAGTACATTCAAACATGGACCAATGAGAAGTTACCACCTATGCACGGACCAGACAAAAGTAGACTGACCTGTCAGTACCAAGTTCAGAACCAATTAACAACCTAGGATGGCACAAAGTTCAAAGGTGGGTGCTTTAATTCTAAGCAAGTATTTAATGAGCTATCAACAATTAATGCTTAGAATTTACTACATGAAATTTGAAGAATGTTGGATTACTAAAATAGCATGGTTTGAAAACCTTCTCTCCAACGGAAAGTTTTCAAACTATGTCTATAAATACAGAAGATGAAGATGAGCACGGGAAACATTCAAGCATTTCAGAATTCAAGCTCTCAAAATCTCAGAATGTCTCTAAGCACTCGAAAAATCTATTGTTTCCCAAGTGCTTGCACTAATAGAGCTCGACACTGTACTTAGGTTTTAACTGTAATATCCTAGAAGCCTACTGAAATAGCTCAAAGCCCAGATACCATTCGACATTGTAAAAGGGCTAGCTCAACACCAGTTGGAAGTCACTCAAAGCCTCTAAATTATGAAAAGTGTGAGGCAGAGAGTGGAAGGAAAGTAAGATGAGTTGTTCTCAATCTGAAATCTTAAGAGGACTAGGACTCAGGGAAAATTCTAGAGACCAAAACCAAGCTGTGTTCTTAATCAGGGAAGTGGATGTAGAAGAGTTTAACTCCAAACCACTATAAACCCTATGTGTCCTTACTACTTTGGTCATTTGTGTGTGTTGTGATCTCTTTCAAAAAGGGTGTTTTTCTATCCGCTGCTAGTAAGATTTACTATCTTTAAAAACTGTTGATCACCTGTCAGGGGAATTATAGTCCACTGTTGATAAACATCAGGTCACCTATGTTTTTTAAGTCCACTGTGAGTGTGATTTCAACCAAAAATTTGTTAACACAGGTGTATTCCCCCCCCCCATACACCTGTTTTGTCTATCTGGACCAACAAGTGGTATCAAAGCAGAGGTTATAAGAGCCACTGCTTTTTTATTTTTTAGTGGTCATTTGAACTGATCTATCTAACCACCCTGTCAAGATGTCTACTCATGCAGAAGGATCTGTCAACACAGGCAATGCACCCACAGAAACTACAAAAAATGTAGTAGGAAGCTCAGATTCCAATATGGGAACTAATCCTCTCAACCATATGTCTCATCACCAGTGTTCTAAAAAACGCTAGTCGCTAGTCGGTCGGACCACTGGGGTCTAGCGACTAGAGCGACTAGTCGGGGACTAGTCGGAAAGACCTAAATGATAAATATAATTAATTATATAATAAATTATAATAAAATTATTATTAAATGTCTAAATGTCTTAATTTTAATTATAAGTTCTTAAGAATATCCCAATACTTTATTTTTTATTAATTTTTTGGGATATAAATTTCTGTGTTTTATTAGTTTATTTTGATATAATTTCTTGCATTTTTACACTAAATTAAATAATTGAGCTTAATTATAAAAATATCATTTAAAATATAATTTTAATGAAATATGGAATTGATTGATAAATTAATTGTTTGAATTATTAGTTGAGCACAATTAAAATTTTGTAACCCATTTTAATTAATTGAGGTAACAAAAGTTATTAATTTAATTAATGAATAAAGGATCAATAGTTGTAGCCCATTTCTATTTTTTAATTGATAGCATTCTTAATTTGTGAAGCACTCACGTGACTTGTAATAAGAAGAAGGGTCACACATTATATACCTTTGACCAAAGATTTAGAGGAAAAACGTGGCTGTGAACATGGCCACATATTCATTATCAATATCAAGTACCTACTCTAGTAAAAAAAATACATATGATATCTTTGTATCAAACGAAGAAGAAAGAAGACAAGGTAGTGAGGCAGCTGAGAAGAACTAAGAACGCCGGAATGAGAAAGGCCTGCCGCTGAGATCGACGGCAATGAAGGGACTCCGGCGCTGCGCGTACGGCGGCACGCCGGCCGACTGATGACCAGCGGCGGCCGGGCAGGGTGGGCGAACCGGGGAAGTGAAGGGAGGGGACGGTGGCTCTGTGTGTGACTGTGTGTAATCGCGGCTGAGGGCTGAAGAGTGGAGAATGTTTGTGTTATTTTGAATCTTTGATTTACCATTTAGGGCTTGAGTTGACCGTGTTTGATTTTCAGATTTTCAGCAATAAAAAAAATAAAAAAAATTAAGCGCCTAATCCTAGACGTTTTAGACGGTGACTTGGCGCCTAGACCGACTAGTCGGCGTCTAGACGCCGACTAAAAGCCAAAACGTTTTTTTGGCCAGACTAGGGGTATAACGGGTCGGCCAAGGGCCGACTAGCGACTAGTCGCCGACTAGTCGGCCTACTTGGCCAACTTTTAGAACACTGCTCATCATAAATTGCCTCAGTTCTCTGTGGAATGATATGATTTCTAGAAAATCATAATGAGGACTCACCTAGCATGTATTCATGATGAAATGCTCAGAGTAATTACAAGAGGTCCATTCATCTTTATGACTGCAAATCCTATGAATTCAACTGAAACTATAGCTGATCCTAGAGATGAGTGGCCTAAAGATGAAGATGACTTCACTGTTGATGAGAAAAAAAAAAGCACAATCACAATTTCATTGCCATGAACATATTATACACAACCATCTCTGACGCGGTCATGGGAAGGGTTGTCCACTGTATTACTGCTAAAGAGATATGAGATACTTTGGCTCTCATGTGTGAGGGCACTGATAAGATCAAAGAAAATAAACTATCAGTGGTTGTTCAGAAATATGAACAAGTCTCAATGGAACCAAATGAAACCATTGATCAACTTGATGGCAGGTTCACTGACATCATAAATGAGATCAACTCTCTTGGGAAAGTGTATACCAAGAGAGAAGTTGCTCTCAAGAGTCTCAGGGGACTCACTCCCAGATGGGATGTCTACTCTGTGATGATACAAAACACCAAGGACCTATCTAGCATGTCTATGCAGCATGTATTTTCTGAGCTAAAGGCCTATAAGTTTGATCTTAACAAGAAAAGAGCCATAGAGGAGCCCTCCTCATCTGAGAAATTAGTGACATTCAAGGCCAATAGTTTTGATGCTAAATCTTCCAAAATCAAGAAGCCAAGCAAGCCCTGCAAATCTCAAAGCAAGGTAGAGCCGAAGGAAGAAATGAACTTGTTAGCTAGAAGATTGGAAAAGTTAAACTCCAGATTTGGAAAGTACAAAAAGTATTATCATGATACAAAGGAAAGGAGAAATTTCAGGCTAAGGTCAGCTCAAAGTAATGATAGGGAGCCTGAGGAAAAGAAGGACACCAGGAGGTACCAGAAAGAGGAGGAATCCTCTTCAAAGTCAACCTCCAGAAGAAAGGATAAAGAGGGAAGTGAAGAAAATGATGATAGCAAGAAATGCTACCAATGCAAAAAGTCAGGGCACTTTCAATATGATTGCCCATAGTTAAGTGCCAAGGAAATAAAGAAGAGACAAGCAAAAAGAGACAGAAGACTGGAAAGAAGAGCAATGGTAGCTGAAGATGATCAGGCTGCAAGCTCATCTGATAAGTTATTCTCAGACAGCAGTGATGATGACATGTACCTCATGGCCACAGAAGAACCTGAGGTACAATCTAACCCTTGTCAATTAATAGTACACACACCTGAGCTCAGCTCAGAGTCAGCAGGGGACCTCAACCTTCAGTTTTCTCTAGAACAATTGGTGGTTGATTTCTCCAGGCGGCAAGAAGCATACCTCACTCTTGAAGAGAAAAATAAGAACCTAGCTGCTGAGAACTCAAGGCTAATTGAACCTGGGAATGAGGCAGACCTTACATCAGCCTCCCACACTATTGCCCTGACTAATGAAGTGGAAACACTTAAAGGTCAGCTCAGTGGAAAGAATTAGATGATTAGGGGACTAACTGATGACCAGATAAAACTAGCATCTGAGAACAACGAGCTAGTGATTCAAATCAAGACCCTCATCAATAATGTAAACATACTGAAAGATTCTGAAGAAATCCTATTAAGAAAGATTGAGGCCCTGAATAAACCCTCTCTTGCTATAGAGGAGATTATAAGCTTGCAAAACAACACTGATAATAGACATGGGATAGGATTCTTCCCACCAACATCTTCAGAAGATCCTCTGAACACTGCATCAACTAGCAGAGGAGAGAGAGTGTTTGTAAGGTCTACTGAGAATCCCAGGCAGACACAGGATAAGGGTAAAGGGCCTGCTGAACCTCAAAAGAGGGTAGTGATGCCAAGTAGGTCTATTGAAAAGGCTAGAACAACTCACTTACCTTCTAACCCTCATACTAACAGATTCAATCCTCAAAGGAGAAATCTGTCTCAAAGGAATAACTTTCAGTATGATTACTCTCAGCCAAGATCATCTCCTTGGAGACAATCTCAACAGAGAGGAAACTGGCCTGAACCAACTATCAGAAGACATGACAGAAGGGGGTTCAACACAGGAGACCATCCTCATATGTGCCCTATGAGAGGAGTCATGTCTTCCCTTATCAACAACACTTTAAACCAGTTGCACCAAGGTTTCCAAGGAATATGAGGAACTTCAGGCCACCTGTTCCACAGGGGACCAACACTTATAGTCAGTCCACTCCAAGGGCACCAAGGTACTGAGTTTATCAATATTCAATACTATTATCAATAACTTTTGTAATGAGTCAGTAATATTCCATGAGACCTCTGCTGCAAGAACTCCTCAACAAAATGGAGTGGCAGAAAGAAGAAATAGGACACTCAAGGAGGCTGCCAGAACCATGCTAGCTGATGCTCAAATTCCTAAAAGGTTCTGGGCAGAAGCCATCCACACAGCCTGTTACTCTCAAAACAGATCCATGCTTACCAAAACTCAAGGCAAAACACCTTATGAGCTCTGGAATGGTAGAAAAACCCATATATCCTATTTTCATGTTGTTGGCTGTAAGTGTTTCATTCACAATAATGGTAAGAGTCAACTGAAAACCTTTGATAGCAAGGCTGATGAAGGAATATTTCTTGGATATTCCCAAATCAGTAGGGCTTTTAGGGTATATATATAATCTCAGGACACTTGTTGTGGAAGAAACACTCCATGTTGTATTTGATGAGTCTAGTTTTGGGTATAGAAAAGGGCAGGCCACTAAGGACATTACTGAGAAATGACTAGTGTGAGTCTAGACAAGTCCACTAAGAAAATGACTAGTCTGAGTCTAGACAAGTCCACTGAGAAACATGTGGATGCCTACCTACCAACATGGGACAGCCTAGATACAAGTAAATCAGGAGACAATGTGACAGAGACCAATCAACCTGAAGAAGTCATCAAGAAGAGTAATGAGCTGAATGACACCATCCCAACTCCTAAGGTAATATCTGTCAATGAAGAAGCTGGCCAAGCTGAGACAGAATCTGAGTCAAACATTCAGGGGGAAGCTAGATTTGACTATGCAGACAACATTGAAACTACTCTGAATGATGACTCAGGCCTCTTACCCTCTGTTCTATTTCCTGACCTTATTAATCAAATCCCATCTAGTGACTCAATCTCAGGAGAGGGTGAATCCCCTAAGGACCACTCCCCTGAGAGAGGACTAACCTGAAGGACTTGGTTAACAGCCCACCCTGTTGACAAAATTCTAGGAGATCCTAATCTTGGAGTCAAAACTAGAAGCTTTCATAGTGAAAATGCTCTATTTTGTTGTTTCTTATCAGCACAGGAACCTAAGACAATTGAGGAAGCACTACAAGATCCCAACTGGATCATAGCTATGGAAGAAGAACTAAATTAATTCACGAGGAATCAAGTATAGGAGCTAGTCAAGAGGCCCAAGCATGCAAATATCATTGGAACCAAATGGGTATTCAAAAACAAGAAGGATGAGAATGATGTCATAGTCAGAAACAAAGCCAGATTAGTGGCAAAAGGATACTCCCAAGTAGAAGGTTTTGACTATGATGAAACATTTGCCCCAGTGGTCAGATTGGAGGCTATCAGGCTATTTCTAGCCTATGCAGCACACAAGATATTCAAAGTCTATCAAATGGATGTGAAGAGTTTCTTTCTCAATTGTGTGCTCAATGAAGAAATCTATGTGGAGCAACCACCTGGATTTGAGGAGGGAAACAAGGTGTACAAGCTCATGAAGGCCCTATATGGCCTGAAGTAAGCCCCAAGAGCTTGGTATGACACCCTGTCACAATTCCTACTGGACCATGGATTCACAAAGGAAAGTGTGGACATGACACTCTTCAAAATCACTCATGGAGATGATATCCTACTAGTACAGATTTATGTAGATGACAACTCATGAAGGGAAAGTTTGAGATGTCCATGATGGGTGAAATGAACTTCTTCCTAGGATTACAAGTAAGGCAGTCCACTGAAGGAAATTTCATCACCCAAGCCAAGTACACAAGAGAACTCATCCAAAAGTTTGGTTGTAATTCAAGCAAGACTGTCAGGGTACCTATGAACACCAACACCAAGCTTGAACCTGATGAAGATGTAGAAGCAGTTGATCAGTCTACCTACAGAGGAATCATTGGCTCCTTACTCTATCTCACGCAAGCATGCCTGACATCACTTATGCAGTGGGCATATATGCAAGATATCAGGCCAATCCAAAGAAGAGCCACTTGGAAGCCACAAAGAATATTCTCATATATCTGAGAGGCACTATCAACATGGGACTATAGTACCCCTCTGATGACAATTTTGAGTTGACAGGCTACTCAGATGTTGACTATGAAGGATGCAGAATTGATAGAAAATCAACCACATGGACCTGTCAATTCCTCGGGAGCAAGCTTATTTCATGGTTCTCTAAGAAGCAAAGCTAAGTTGCAACCAGCACTACTAAAGCTGAATACATGGCAGCTGGAAGTTATTGTGCACAAATATTATGGATAAGGTAGAAACTAAAGGACTACAATGTTCAAGCCAATGAAGTACCAATATTCTGTGACAACAACAGTGCAATTGCAATATCACATAACTCAGTACTTCACACAAGGTGCAAACATGTTGATATCAGACACCACTTTATAAGAGATCATGTTGAAAAGAAGGATGTAACTCTTGTGAAGATCCACACTGATAAAGAAAGAGTTGATATGATCACCAAGCCTCTTGCAGAAGCAAGGTTTCATGCGCTATCTATGGAACTAGGCCTATTGGATCCTGATGCAGGGAACTAGTATTATCATGATGATCTAAAAGCTCAAGCGATTTCAGTAAGGGGGAATGTCTAATCTACAACGAAGGGCATTTTTCAAGGGGGAATCATATGAGTTGGGTCCACTGATAACTCAACTCCCCTGAAGAACAGTTGGGTCCACTGTTAACCTGACTCCCCTGAAGATCAATTGAGTCCACTGAGACCTAACTCCGCTGACAAACTCAACTCCCCTGTCAACCGCTCCACTGACCTAACTGACGGTTACTTTATTGAAAAGAGTACCAAAACCGCATTAAATGTGATAGTAAGTGTGCAGTAATTTCTCAGGAGAAGAAGTAAAAAGCCTTCTCGTGAAAATACAAGATCTTAACCACCATCTCTTTAAATATTGACCCTTGATTCCAGGTTCATCCAACTTTCCACTTCTGGTAATCTTTACAAATTAATTGGGAAGACAAATCACTTTATCTTTCCAATTATTACTTTCTTCTCAACCGTAGATTAACCCTTCTATCAGATTAATCTCCACCCTTGAAAGTCAGTATATAATAACCACCCCATTTACTACTTACCCTTTGCACACTTAGACTTTCATAACCTTTTCATCATTCTCTCTACTGTTCTTACTCTCAATCCACTATGGCTCAAGATCTTTTTGTTGATACCAAAGATCTCTCTAAAAGTACCAACTTATGGTACAAACCCATTGTTTGTTTTGATCATCCCAAAGTCCTCACTGACCCCAACCTTTCCCACATCAGAAAAGTCTTAGAATTTTTTAAAGATGCAGGGTTGAAGAAGTTTTTAATGAATGGCCCAGAGAAGTTTTATGACAGACAGGTGTTTGAATTCTTCATGAGGCTGAAGAAGAGAATGACCTCTATTTAGTCTTGTGTAGTGATGGAAAGAAGTGAAAACAGAAATAACATGAAGGGAGAAACCATCACTGACTTAGTGGAGTATATGCACAAGTTTGTGCTCAAGCAGGAGGATCTCAATGATTTACTTGGGTTGCAAAGTGAGGGTTTGGATCCTGAAACCTTCATGGCTGGAGAAGAGGAGAAATTTCTTGAAGCCATAACCAAGAAAAAAGAGCACTATGTTCCTAATCTGAACAAAAATCTACTCAAACCTGAGTTTGAAATTGTTGGGAAATGTCTCCTGGCAAATCAAGGGAGCATTGAGCACGTTAGCAATGTGAAGCTAAGATTGATGGCTGCTATTGTGTATTCAAGTGGAAGGACCAAGTTCAACTAGCATACCTTTTTCATTTCTAACCTTAGGGATGAAAGGAATAAGATGAAAAGTGTCAAAGGGAGGCTGGTGATTGATCACAAACTTTGCTATGCAACTAAAGTTTGTCTGATCATTGAAAGGTTGAAGTTGGACTACACCTTTCCTGACTCAAGGCCCTGGAACAAGTCCAAAATACTGTTTAACTTTGAAAAGCTGTTGGAGAAGATGGAGGTGGAAGTCCATGTCCCTTCTAAGATGAAAGAAGAAACAAAGGCCAAGTCTACTGTGGAGTCCTCTGATGAAAGCCTACCAGTTGATCTGAGGAAGAGGGTCCTGAAACCTAGTGAAAAAATGAGATCTCACAAAGAACAGGAGATGGAGAAGAAGAGAAAGAGACTAGTGAAGAAAACCATCACTAAAAGCAAGGCCCTGAGCAGCAGTAGCTCAGAGCAAACTGAGAACTCATCCACTCCTTATTCAAATGAGAAGTCCACTGAGGAAAAGGAAGGGATGAAGTCCCCTATCCACATGTTAGCTACTACTACCTTGGAGGGTATTGATGAAGGAGAAGATGAAGAGTAGGATGAAGACTCTGAGGGCTCTCAACTGCCCAAAGAGGAAGCTGAAATCACAATCCCCACTGATACCCAAATAACCCCCACTGAAGGCTCTCAACAGCCTGAAACTGGAACCTATATGAAAACACAATCCCCACAAGCTACTGACATTGTGCCTATCCTAACTATTGAGGATGAGGGGGAGGATGAAATCCCCACAAGTTACTGACATTGTGCCTATCCTAACTATTGAGGATGATGAGAAGGATGAATTCCAGTACACCTTTCTGAATTCATCAAAGGAAGAGGTACTCTATGAGCTGGAATCTCTATATCCAGCACTTAACTCACACCCTACCCTCAAGAACATGTTTGAAAGGATCAGGTTACTGGTAAAACTAAAGGATCTCCATCTCTATGAGATCTTGGAGGCTGTCAAAGCTAAAGGGGAGGCCATGTGGAAAAAATGGGAAAGAGAAGTACTGGAGTTTGCACAGGTGAGAAAAACCAGCCTGTCATTGGCTGAATGGGAGTTTGGGAAGCTTGTTGCCAGAAAGTTAGAAGATGTCAGATTGCTTGAAGGGCCAAAAGACAAATCTGATAATGGTGGAGGATATGGTAATGATGGAGATGAGGCTAAGGAAGACAATCCACCTGAAACAATGCTGGAAGTTACAACTGATACAAAAAAAAAAGGAAAGAGGTTTATCAGGCCAGTGAGACTCAGCCTACACCAACTTCTGAAGATAAGGGGCCTAATACTCAGGCTACTTCTAATGAGCCTGATACTCAGGGCACTCAAGGATCTTTGGAGAAGGAGATTATTCCATCTCCTGAGGACACCCCTGCTGAAATTGAGGGACCATTCAAGTAGTTATTCAGGCTGGTGAGGAACCAAAGGAAGAAGGAAAGGAGTTGGCTCTCATTCCAAGCAGTCTGTCTGCCAAATTAGAGGATTTGGAGATACTGCTTGAGGAACAGTCAGTTGAGACTGCTGTTCTTGGGGACCACATTGATGAACTAAGAGGCTCAAGCTCTGCATTGATAACCAACATGTCAGCAAATGTAGATAGCCTGGAATAGAATTTAACCAAGGAAGTCATGAGCATGAAGGCAAGTTTTGAGCAAGAAAATGAAGCAAACACTCAGGTCATTCTAGCTCTTAGAAGGGAAAATGAAGAGCAAATGGAAGCACTAATTCAGGCTGCCATCAACTATGGCAGGTGGCCTAGTGGACAAAATGGATGGGTACATCAGGCAAAGGGAAGAAGAATTGAAGAAAGAGATTCAGGAGCAAGTTAGGTAAGCACTCTCTGTGTTGCCTACTCAGGATGTCACCAACCTAATAATCGAGGAAAAGATGAAGCCCTTTACTAACTTTGGAGTCAATGTTGTCTTCCACCTGAAGTCTTTGGATGAGGAGACTGAACACTGCCTTACACAGCTCAAGGTAGTGGAACAGGATCAAGCTAGACAGTCAGTGGCTCTTGCTCAAGTTTCTAGGAAAGTTAGCAAGAAGGGGGAATGAAGTTAGGAAGTTGGTGGACTCAGGCCAGCTGGAGGTCCAACCATTAGTGGTCCAACTATTGGAAGAACAACTAGGAGCAAGGGGCCTGACCCTGAAGGTTGTCTCTAAGATCAATACTGAAATCACAGAGTTAGTGAAGGAGGGTGAGAAGGGGACTGCTCACATCAAAGGCAAGGAAGCTGCTAGAAGTGCCAAAAATCTGGCTCAAGCCAAGGAGCATATTTTGAAAGAGAAAAGACAGAGGCAAGCTCAGGGGAGTGGAAGCACTGAGTCTCAGGGAACTCAGAAGAAGGGAATGGTAATGATTCCTCAGGAGGATGAGGAAGTGCAAGAACTTCAAGTGGAGAACCCACCTCCACTGAGCAAAATCATCCCAAAGCAACCTGAGAAGGTTAAGTCCACTGAGGACCTTTTTAAAGGTGCAAAACCCAGTCCCTTGGCACAGGCAATTCAGCAAGGGAAGTCTCTAGATGGTCACAACAGGGAGAAAGCCAAAGAAATGAGGAGACTTATGGAGAGTAGGAAGCTGAAGCCACCTCCACCCAGAAGTCCAAGGAATTCCTACTGGAGGCTAAAAGCTAAGAGGAACAAGGCTCATGCTAGTGAGGCAGTGGCAAGATTTCCACATATTGATGTTTGGATTCCCAAAGATCTTAATGATCAATGGGAAGAGGTGAAGAAAGAGTTTGCTCAGTCATACTATGTGGCTTGAAAGTATGAAGAAGTAGATGCTGATGAAGTATTTCATCAGAAAATGGTAGAAAATCGGTCTGGGCTCTACACTAAGATCCTGAATGAATGGGAAAGGCACAGTGGAGATCAGTCTTTCAAAGCTCCAGGACTCATTCAGTACCTGCCCCCAATGGATGTCAGTGACGACATCAACCTGCAGGAAGTGATAGGTGAGTGGATTCTCATCTGTGAGCAACTTGGGCTAAAGGGACGCACCCCTAAAGTCATGAAGAAGAAGTTTGAACTGAAGAAGAGAGTGTTCAACCAATACGGGCTGGAGCCATCTTTTGCTAACCTGTGAAGAAGTCTGCAGTAAAGAAGGTTCCTTTTGTTTTCCTTTTATTTTATTTTTTTGGGCAGGACTGTTACAACTTTTGATTACAGTTCTTAACCATGTACCTTGTAATTATCTTATCATCAATGGAATTCACTATCCCCTTTTGAGCCCAAAATAGTATCTCATTATCAGTTAGGCTTCTGCAGTGCTTTACTTACAATTTGCAAAAATTTCTAAGTGTAAAGTCCACTGAAAGGACTTAAGGATGTCAGGTTAGGTTTTTGGCATTAACAAAAGGAGGAAAATTGTTAGGAAATGTAAGTAATGTTTTGATTTAATCCCAAAATTTCATAGGCATGATGTAAAGCAGTTGTAAAATTTAGAAAAATAGTCTAACTGTTAGGAGGCTAAGTTAATAAGTCAGGATAGAAGACGGGCTAGTTTAAGTAAACACAAACCACTTGGAGTAAAACAGGACTCACATGTATCAATCAATTGACCTGATGAAGGTTTGGTAGATACACCCACCTCATGAGAAAAGCACCTCAGAAGACTATGTTTAACTAGCCTGAGAAACTCTACTGTGTACAAGTAGCCTGACACTTAAATTCCTCTACTACATTAAGAAGGTAGTTGCAACACTTAAATGAAGTGTTAAATGCAACAAAAAGAATGTTCTAAGTCACCTGAAGAAAGTGACAGTGGACTTTAATATAGTCATTTGACTGGTCTGAAGTACATTCAAACATGGACCAATGAAAAGATGTCACCTATGTACAGACCTGACAAAAGCAGACTGACCTGTCAGTACCAAGTTTAGAAGCAACCAACAACCTAGGATGACACAAAGTTCAAAGGCAGGTCCATTAATTCTAAGGAAGCATTTAATGAGCTATCAACAATTAATGCTTAGAAGTGACTGCATGAAATCTGAAGATGATTTTGACGAACGTTAGATTACTAAAATAGCATGGTTTGAAAACCTTCTCTCCAACAGAAAGTTTTCAAACTATGTCTATAAATACAGAAGTTGAAGATGAAGATGAGCACGGAAAACATTCAAGCATTTCATTATTCAAACTCTCAAAATCTCATAATATCTCTAAGCACTCGTAAAATCTATTGTTTCCTAAGTGCTTGCACTAATAGGGCTCAACACTGTAGTTAGGCTTTAACTTTAATATCCTAGAAGCCTACTGAGATAGCTCAAAGCCATATACCATTTGACATTGTAAAAAGGCTATCTCAACACCAGTTGGAAGTCACTCAAAGCCTCTAAACTATGAAAAGTCTAAGGCAGGGGTGGAAGGAAAGTAAGCTGAGTTGTTCTCAGTCTAGAATCTTGACAGGACTAGGACTCACAGAAAATCCTAGAGATCAACACCAAGTTGTGTTCTTGATCGGTGCACCTTGACACTCTAAATCAAGGAATTCTCCTATTAAATCAGGGAAGTGGATGTAGGGGAGTTTAACTCCGAACCACTATAAATTCTCTGTGTCCTTACTGCTTTGGTCATTTGTGTGTGTTGTGATCTCTTTCAAAAATGGTGTTATTTTCTATCCGCTGCTAATAAGATTTACTATCTCTAAAAACTGTTGATCACCAGTCATGGGATTTATAGTTCACTGTTGATAAACATCAGGTCACCTGTGTTTCTTTAGTCCACTGTGAGTGTGTTTTTAAACAAAAATTTGTTAACACAGGTGTATTCTCCCCCCCCCCTCCCTCCCTCTCCAATACACTTGTTTTGTCTATTTGGGACCAACAGGGAGTATGTCATAGTTATATTATTTTTTGAATATTTTTAATGTTTTGAGATTTCTTATTGTAGTTGGTTTATATTTGATATGTGACACTGTAATTTATTTATTAATATATTTAATCCAGTTTTTAAAAAATGTGATCACCTAAATTTGAACCATATAACCTTATGCATAACTACTGTAAATTAATATTCTAAGCATGTATATAATACTAATTTATTAAAAAAAAATATGTGAAAAATCAAATGATAATTTAATAGAGAATGGAGAGATATTTTTGCTGTTGGTTGGAGGGACTGGATACAGTTGTCCGGTGGGAAGGTATATATAATTCTTGTCACTTTGAAGTTTTAATTAATAATAATTGTCTCATTTTGATTAAGAATTGCGATCAGATATTCCATTTCAAAAAGTGCCAAATTCCGATATTACAGAAAAATTTATCTACTTCTTTATTTCAAGACAAACACCACCCTATTTAAAATTGAAAATATATATTGCATTGATCGGCACATATGATATGAATGACTGAATGAGCTATGAAGTTTTGGGCCCTTTCCATTAGCTTGGGCTTCACTTGAGCTATTCAAACTGACTCCAATCTATCGTATAACCCAAAGGCTCAGGTTATTGGACATAAATATTCTTTAAATATATTTTTTTTAATTGTAAATAGATCAGTTCAACCTCCCCACACACACACACCTTATTCATACATAGAATCATTTCATTTGCTTATTTTGAAAGTGTTCGTATTATTTTTTACTAATTTTTTCAAAAAAAAATTTGTGTTTGTTTGAGTGTATTTGTTAGTTTTTAAGTATTATACATGTTGTAATAATGAATATATGTTGTCCAAACAAGTTTCGCGTCTTTTATTTTCGTGGTTTTTCGTATACATATGTTCAGCTCTGGTTGGTGGAACATTTGTCAAATGCTCAGAAAAAAATTTCGAACAATTTCATTAAAGGTGGTGAAGTTACAAAAATAAATTTTACTTGAGAAGGATATGGGTATTATTGGAAAAGTATAATGGTGAACTGAATATTTATGGTGATGAAGTACTAAAAAAAAGGGGTAAATATCGGCGCCCAATAAACTATCCTGCTCAAAAAAATAAAATCACTTTTACGGTTTTTTTTTAAATATAGTGAAAATAAAGTTTTTTTCCCCAAAAATTTTATACCTTTTCGGAAAAAAAAAAAGGTCAATTTTTTTTTAAGTAAATGTATTTACCAATTTGAGTAATGCAACTAACCTGGGCCTAACCCAAATAAGATGTATAAATAAAGTCGAGAACCCGATTGATTGACATTCAATTATGTACAATACTCTCTCCTCCGCAATAATTTACATACTTTTTTTTTTTTTTTTTGAATGCCGCACAACTTTCAAATTCAATTTTTCTTTATAAATTCTATCCTCGTAATATTATATATCTATGCAAAATATCTTTATTTTTTAATTTTTTGAGCTAAAATAAAATTTCCCATTACCCCTAAAACACTACTCTTTCCATTTAATTTTAAATTTTTTTCTTAATATATGTGTTTGTTCACCCTTATAAGTTGTTGTAAGATGGAAAAAATACAAAATACTATTACTATTGATAGATGGGATCATGTGATTATTTTATTTTTTATATTTTTAGGGTTTTTTTCCACTCTTTTTAGTTTTTTCTCACTCTTTTGGGTTTCTGGATGCGAAACTCACCCATTGTGGAAATTTTTCCTCAACTTAACCAATATATTTAGTCTAGTTAGATTCGTTATTGACCAAACAACCAGTCATGACTCACGAGGCATTAATGAGTGGTTATTCGATTGCCCAGGGTCTTCCTGGATGAATGTGAACACAATGACAAACTAGCTATTGTTTCTTTTTGTCATTTTCCTCTCTCGAGTTATTATATGTCCATTTTTTCATAGTCTAAATGAAAGTTCCTTTCATTTCTATATTAAACCAAAAATAACTTTTGGAAGTTGGGACCATCTTAACTTAACCTAGTGTGATACTTCATAAGGAAAAGAAAATATACCTTATTCCAAGTGAGAGCATGTATTGTCTCCCTTCCCCAAATGAAGAAGCATTACATTTTCTATTCATGGAACACTATCCCCATGCTAAATTTTCTTTCCACACTAGACTCGAATAATCAGGATTGACAGCGTGATCACATTCTCGGACAAGAGAGAAGTTGCATTATCAAAGAATAAGGACTACAGTGGCCAGCGATGAGGCGGCACCCTAAAACGAGTTGGTCGCGATTTCAGATGAAAGAAGAGTAGACTTGATCACGATTGAGGGAGGACTCAGATAAGGAAAGGACAACATATAAGGTCTCACTTGGAGGAGAATATATTTTCTTGTATTTATGGATGGTAAAAAGACAGTGGGGTGCTTTCCAATTAACATCCCATTTAGACTATGAAAAGGGGCCTATACCCCAATTTCCCTTATTATTATTATCTGGAACTGTGCAAAAAGAGGATGAGGGCCTAAAGTATAAGAGGTTCAATCCCTCATTGAATTGAAAGAAGATGAAGCCTCTGTAAGTTATCCAATGATCTGAGAGGATAGAGTATAGTAATACCATAAGATTCAGACAGTGTGAAAACAAAATGCTAACCTACTGCAAAAGTAATGCTTCATCACTGCATTCGTGCACAGTTTTCTGTCTACACTCTGACCAAATATTTATTCAAAAACACAGACTTAGATGCCTATAGAAGCTAAAATTTGGTGACAATTTCTATAGAGAAAAGCTGTACATACCTCGCACGATATGAACAAGTAGATGCCAATGAAGGCAACAATGGAAGAACGTTGTTACATAATTCACCAGGTTAAAATTGGTGTGATCTTGATCTGAAGGTTGAGTAGAAGCTGACAAGGATTGCAAGGATATTTCACTGCACCTGCAAAAAAATGAAACATTTCCATATTCTGATTAGGATAATGAAATTTCATAGTGGCTGACAAAAGATGCCCCTAGTAAAAGATGAATGTATAGTTATTTGAATTGTAATAGCTTGGTATATATATATATATATATTATACCTATTAATCAGAGCCTGCTCATAGTTAAGCCCAAAACAGTAGAACAAAATCATTTCAAAAGCCAATAGATCTTAAGGATAAATCAATGATAATCAAGTTATTGTGAGCATGAAGCATTGATGTAAGGGTCAAATATCAAACAGAGACCACTAAGGAGAGAATCGCAATTTGGAAATTCCAGAGATGTAAAAGAAGAATAAGGCCATTCTTGCAGAAGTAGCACAAAAATTATTTCAATAGATGAACAAGGAATGGAGAAAATTTAACATTTGATTCCTTGCGAGAGGAAAAACCAGCGGTGCAGAAACCAGTGCTAATGATTATACAGTAGTTTGCACATAGTCCAGCAACAAATTGTAGAACCTCTTTGAAACAAGCATCCATGAGGCATCATTACCAGAAGTTCAGAGCAGGGAGCTATATAATGTACCCAGGAAAAATGATGACAACAATAAAGAATCATACATGAGTTGTCAAGTAAAATATGATGTGAGCATCCAGAACTAGGTGCGCATAAGCAAAATGTTCAAGCAATGGAATATGTGTTTATCTCCTATGTCTAAAAAAGAAATACTAGCTTACATTAATAACAATAATGAAAAATAGACTCATATTCATTAGCTACAGAAGGCTGAAGAAAGTACCTGTTGATTTCAATGACAAAATTCATAGTGTCAGTTTAATCTGGCTTTCATTACAATGAGAAAATAACAACCTCTACATGTGTCGAAGCCACCAGAAGAATGTCTTGCTATGGCTTTAAAGAGAGGTGCAGAACCAATGGTGAGATTATATTTCATATGTTACCTCAGCAGAGGATAGATACAGAGATTGCAGAAGTTGATAAAGGATATATATATATATATGGGAAAGTAAATCACTAAAAGCACTTGTTCAGCAATTAAATTCTGAGAAGTAGACTAGACTAACAGTGCAAAAATTTAATCGATATTTTTCAACAATCATTACATTTGCATATGAACAGATATCCCGCTGCAAATCAGTATATGGCAAGATAAAATAAGGGCTGTATCACATGAATGGTATACAACCCATACAATCATAAGTTCCTGGACAGAGTCAGATCGTCTGTTTCTCATCAGAGCCACACGAAATCCATCAGGAAATATATATCGTGATGAATTATGAAAAGCTGAAAAATGGTTCAGAAGACCTAATTCCAACTAGCGATCAAGGTTGTCTTTTTTGCTCAACTAAAAAGTCCTCTAGTTTGATAATTCAATAAAAATATTAGCTTCTTATTTCTCTTCCATCAGCATGGATGTGCAAAACAGAAGTGATGACAGCTCATCCTCTGTTGCCAATCCAGAGCCTTGCCATCGAATTCTTCCAAGTTTGTCAAGTAAGAAAATGTACCTGTGTGTTATTGGTGCCTAAGTATATTAGTAAAACATAGTGCAATTTTTATAGTGTGAAGGGAATGTGAATAATGAAAAGGAGAACTGGAAGACTTCATACCCTGTAAGAAGATTCTGTATACTAAGCTCCTTTCTAAAGTAATAATTATCACCAAAAGAATAAACAATCTGTCGTTGCACGACATCTTGATTTTCTCCATGCGGTGGTTTCTTCATGACCTTAAGAAGTAGCTTCTTTATAGGACTACGACTCAATAACCATGAATCTATAAAGGACACCTACAAGAGAGATATTGTCGTCAGATAAGGATTAACACAATTCCACTGACGTTAGGTTGACATTAGGTCAAGTGCTCCCCAGTACAATCAAGTTTTATTGACAAAATGTGATAGAATGAGAACCTCGAGATAATAGGAATAACGATAATTATATAATAAATCCTCAAAGAGAGACACAGAGTGCTACACTCTGCCACGGAGACAAATCTCTACCTACAACCGTAGTTGCTACATTATTCTTGATCCAAAGATAATTCTGAAATCTGAAAAACAATTACTTAAATAAACTCAATACTTAACCCTAACTTAAGCCCTAAGAAACATAAGCTCATGGGCTATTTACTTAATTGACTAAAATAAAAGACTTGACATATATAATATAAAGACTGATAGTAATAATAAAACTTAATATATGAAAACGTGTATCAAAACAAAAGCTACTTCTAAAAGCTTCATGGGACGAGGGGTCATATTTACGTCATAATTTCAAGTTATAACAATGAAGTCAAGAAGAAAATCACATCAAGTGAAGCTAAATAGAGTTTGAGAGCATGCGAAAGGAAGTTGCTGTTTCTGAACAGTTATTAAAATTTGAAAACTGGGTACTATTAATTCATATATTACGTGGTTTGCTACTGCAAGAGGTTAAAAAGAGACAACAGACGCAATCAGAAAGTATGAGGAAAAGCAAAATAACTTTTTGCATATTAATCTTTGGGAGTGGATTATCAAACTCATTTATAATAGTGACACAAAACTTGATTTCTAGAGTCATTTCACAAAATTGCAAGCAGCAATGAGAACTGGAAAAATATGTTACATATTAAATAAAGTAACATAACTATAGTCAATATTATTATTGATGTCTGAGTGTGATTACTGAATTATTGTTTTCCAATTAATTCATATTCAGAGTCATTATAAGGGCAAAGAAGAAAAAATGAGATTAATTAAAAAGGAAGTACCTCAAATAACTTCACATCACTGGAACTTCCAAAAGTCTTGAGGAATGGCGATCTCCATGAATCAACCATATTCTGTGAGAATTGCCGAAGAAAAAAAGAGTAAGAACTTGTTATCAACACAAAATTTGATTAGTCATAAGAAATAAGTAAGTACTTCAAAATAATATGCTATTGCTCAAGAAAGAAACTTAGATGTGAGTAATCAAGACATCTGTTTGGCGTTTGTCTCATCGTATTTCCCGATAAAAATATATATTTCACCAAACTACACAAAATGATATAGCAAAATTTGCCATTTCAAAAATAAATATTACCGAAGTACCATAGTTTTAAAAGGCGCGCCCGAGGCGCAAAAGGCGCGAGGCTCAAGGTATAGCGCCTCGAATAACAAATATGGGGCGCAGATCGTAAGGCGCGCGCCTTTGGGCGCCTTTTAAGCCTTTTGTAAGGCGACCAAGGCGCGCCTCTTGGTCTATCAGCTTGTTGAGTCATTCTTTTCAATAGAAATAGCACTTTTAGTTTAAGTTGAGTAGCACTTTTATTAATATATATTTTTTTAATTAAATAAGGTAATAATATATAAGACTAGGGTTAGGGTTTTTTTTATTTTCATACCTCACCTTCAAACAAGGCCTCCACTCCTCCTTCCAGTCGGCTCCAGCCCCCCCGACCGCCTACTCCAGCAAACCGCCGGCCGCCGCTAGTGGCCGGTAAGTTTTTTTTTTTTTTTTTTTTCTTTTTATCAC
>JAPKLY010000752.1:28763-105139 GCA_026898435.1 Prunella vulgaris | reverse complement strand
AAAATTCTCAATGTTATAAACTGCTATTTTGAATGTTATAATTCTTATTTGTGTATTATTTAAACTTTTTTTGTGTTTATGACTGAAATATAGCTGTATGTGTCTTTTTTTCAGTTCTAATCAAATGGAAAGCGGAGGGGATAGTAGTAGTTTTTGTACTTCACTCAAAGATCCGGGTTGGAAGTACTTCACATTGGCTGCACCACCTAAGACGAATGATCTAAAGTGCAACTTTTGTAGTCGTGTCTTAAAAGGTGGTATATGCCGTGGTAAGCAACACCTTGTGGGTGGTTTTAGGAACGTAACACTTTGCAAAAATGTTCCTCAACACGTGCGTGAAGAGATTAAAGCCTACATGGAAGCTAAGAAGCTTGATAAGATGGAAGCTATGAAGAACATATTGGAAACAAATATGTTTGATGATATTGAGGGGGATGATGAAGTTCAAGCTACTCAAGCTAGCATGGGTGGGGCTGCAGCTGCATCCAAGTCAAATAAGAGGCAGAATCTAGGCCCAATGGATAAATTTGTCCATAAAGTTGTTGAGAACAAGCGTAAAGAGAGGCAAACAACAATCAATGAGGCATACAAGAAGGAGATGAGGGAGAAGGCAGTGCTAAGCATTGCTAGATGGTTATATGATGCTGCAATTCCGCTAAACGCTATCACCTACCCGAGCTTCAAAGAAATGCTGCGTGATGTCTCTGCATATGGAGCAGGTTTTCAACCACCTTCTTATCATGAGATAAGAGTGCCTTGCTTGAGCAAAATTGTGAAGGAGGTTGAGGATGATTATGTCAGTGTTTGTCGTGCTGAATGGGAAAAGTATGGTTGTACCTTAATGGTTGATGGATGGACAGATAAGAGGCAAAGAACTTTGATTAATTTCCTAGTAAATTCTCCAAGAGGTTCCGTTTTTATCGAAAGTGTTGATGCATCAGATTATTCAAAGACGGGATCGGCCATGTGTGACTTGTTAGACAAGTTTGTACAGAAAATTGGAGAGAAAAATGTCGTCCAAGTAATAACCGACAATGCTAGTAACATGAAGCTTGGGGGTAAGTAAGCTATAAGTCTATAACTATAAGCAATCTTTTTTCATATTTTTTATAAACTTGTTATTAAATTTTATTATATTGTTTACTATTTAGGGAAAATGTTGGAAGCAAAGAGGCCAAATTTGTACTGGACTCCATGTGCAGCTCATTGCATCGATTTAATGTTGGAGGATATTGGAAAGATTCCCGAGTTTAAGTTGACGCTGGAGAAAGCAATGAGTGTGGCATCTTTCATTTATGTCCGTCCAGGAGTGGTGAATATGTTGAGACAATTCACAGGCCATATGGAGCTTTGCCGAGTTGGTGTTACACGATTTGCTACTGCCTTTCTCACACTTCAGAGAATGATGAAGTTGAAAACTGATTTGAGGAAGATGTTCATTTCTGATAATTGGATGCAAAGTAAATGGTCCAAGGAAGCTGATGGAAAGAAGGTGGTTAAGATCATCTTGGCTCCAAAGTTTTGGTCAAGCGTGCTTTACATCTTGAAGATATATGGCCCCTTAGTCGGTGTCTTAAGGTTAGTTGATGGTGAGAAAAAGCCTGCAATGGGATATATCTACGAGGCTATGGATCGGGCAAAAGAGGCAATTATGAAGTCTTTTGAAAATGAAGACCGGTACCTTCATATATTTGAGATTATTGACAAGAGATGGGAATGTCAGCTCCATCAACCTTTGCATGCTGCGGGACACTACTTGAATCCCGAGTATTTTTATGCAGCCGATGGAGAACTAGAAGAAGAAGTGGATGAGGGTTACGTTAAAGCTCTTCAGAGATTGATTCCGGACCCTAAGGAGCAAGATAAGATCTCTGTGGAACTAGAGAAGTACCGGAAGGCTGAAGGGATGTTTGGATATGATATGGTGAGGAGACAAAGAACACTGTTGGCTCCAGCAGTATGGTGGGAAAGATATGGTTCCTCTACTCCAACCTTGCAAAAGTTTGCTGTGAAGGTGTTGAGTCTCACTTGTAGCTCTTCTGGATGTGAGAGGAATTGGAGCATTTTTGAAAATGTAAGTAGCTAACTCAACTGCTTTAAATACCATTCATATTGTTATTTAGATTTTCATTTACTATCCTATCTTACTTTTGTTACAAAAATTGACACTTTGAAGGTACATGCTAAAAGAAGAAACAGGCTACTACAACAACGCATGAATGATTTGGTGTTTGTCAAATACAATCGTTCATTGAAGCGTCGTTATGATTCACGTGATCGGATTGATCCCATTTCTTTGAAAGAAATTGATGAATGTAATGAATGGTTGGGTGATAAGTCCGATGATGAAGATTTGGTGTTTGAAGGTGATGATTTGGATTGGAATTTGGTTGGTGATGCTCTTGGAGTTGATGAGCCGGCATATCAAACTAGAGGGAATAGGTCGATGGGTGCATGTACTTCGAGTACTAGGCATCCTATAGATAAGGGCAAAGGCAAACAAGTGAATAAGAGCAAGGGCAAGATGAAGAATGTAAAAGGCTCATCTATAAGACTTAGAGATGAAGATGATGAAGGCGAATATGAATTTGAGGAAGAAGAGGAAGAGGAAGAGGAATATATTGATAATGATGAATTTGGTGATGAGGAGGAGGAGGAGGCCTTTGAATTTGATGAGGACTAGTTAATTAGACTTAATAGAACTGCTATTTGGTGATAATTGGGTGTTTTTGCTGCTGTTTTTGTGAAATATGTGTGTTTAGGAAGTCTATTATCATCAATTTAGTATTAATTTCATGTTAAATTGTGTTATTATGTTCATTTATTGTCATTTTGGTAGTATTATGTGGTTTTATATGATTTTCCATAGTAATATATGTGTGAAATGTGCTTAGGAAAGTCAAGGACGAGAGGCGCGCCTAAGGCTCGCGCCTTGCGCCTCGGGCGCAAGGCTCACTCTTGCGCCTTTGTGCGCCTTGAGCCTTTTAAAACTATGCGAAGTACACCAACAATGGGAAATGGTTGAAAAAGAACTATTCAAAATCTCACCTGTCCGCTTGCACGGAATGACAAGCACACTAGAGAAACCTTGGGGATATTCTCTGAGGATGCATTGGCATCATTTCCTTGCGAGGTTATCGGCAGCTTACAGCTAGAACCATCTGGATAGTTTACTTCAACAGAAGGAAACTTGACTGCTGCTACAGCAGGAATTATAATTTTATTTGCTTTTGCAAGCTGCATATTAAGAATTCAAAGTCCATCATCAAAATTCAACCTTTAGAACTGTATGTAAATTCAAATTTGAGTTTGTCCTAGGTTCCTGCATTTCTGATGGATAATTCCTTTATTTGCAGTTATGTGATAAGGAAAGATTTACCAAATTCCTCTCCTCACTTATTTCCTAATGAATGATTTAGGAATTACACAGCAATATTTTAAGACGGCAGATGAGTAACCAGATTTGTAGCTTTGTACTGTTTCAATTCTACCAGTGTCAAAAATAATTGTGCAGATTTTTGTTTCCTTCACTATTTTAAGAAACATTCAGCCCAAAGATAGTTTTCTTCATGACAACAGAGCCATCACCTTGAGTTTCAAAAAGATAGGAAAGATTAAAATATTTTTCTCTTGATTCATTTCCTACTTTAAGGAATAATTTTGGATTTAGTTAGCACGATCTCAAAGCGGCAAATTAGTAGCCGAATTTATAGCAGCAAGTATTTATCATTTATTCTTCAAGCGTAGAAAATAATACAGAATTTCTACCATCATTACTCAATCGTTCATGAATATTCAGAATTTGCTTTATTAGTGTTCTTCAAACACAACAAAGAGAACTCTTATTTTGGAAGTAAACTTTCATCAGATTTTTTTTTTATTTAATCCAATAATAAAACTGGCGTACCTTTCCTCCATGTTTGTTCATTTCTTTCATGTCCTCAAAATAACCCCTGCCAATCTCATCTTTACTGTCCTAATTCGCGTATAAACATTTACGTTAATATTAACACAGAGAGTTTCATATCTCAAAATGCAATAATGCGATGTATACAAGTCGAGATCAGAATTACTCACATCCGAGCTCGTTCTTTCTCAATTGCCTTCTTGTCTCTCATCTACGATCAAATTAACCAAGAGGCTCTATGTTAAGCAACATCGACTAACATGTATCGCTCAATTAGAAACCCTACCACCAAATTGGTTTTCAAAAGGATAAAACGAGAAAATCAAATTACATCTTGGTCAGAGGCTATCGAATTCAAGTGCTAAAGCAATAATGAGAATAGAACATCGTCCCTCGATAATAATTTGAACACACCTGATAAAAATCAAGAAAGCGCGTGGAAATCCATTGAGAAGCATTGTGCTGAGGGATAACGGGAAACAGTTTTCCTTCATTGAGTGAGCCTACAGCTTTAAAATTTCTTGGTGCTATTGTAAGAAGTCTCTTCGATCTCAGCATTTTTCTTCTTCGTTTTCCTCCCTTCAATTTTGGGTGTAAATGCGACTGTGAATAACTCTTCTGCAACTCTGCTTGCAGAGGTTTTCTCCAAAGTGAACCGTTTATTGGAGGGATGATGAAGCCCAATTGAGAATTGCACTCGGCCCTGCAGTTTGAAAAGCCCAAGTTTTTCACTTCACTCAATTTCGGGCTTAAACTGGCTTTTAAAATTAAGAGAATGCTAATTAAATTTTATTTCAAAAAAAATTATAAAATTTAATATATTATTAATGAGTAATTTTAAAAATTTATTAGATTTTATTTTTGAAAAGTATATATATTGGTAAAGTGTTTAGCAAATATGATTTATAATTTATTGAAATAATTGTCTATTTATATATTATCTTTATATAGTTACGAAATCAACCAAAATGCTCGATTTTAAAATTTCTCTATTATTATTAACTCTAGCATAAGGAATTAATCTCGATCTTATATTTTAAGTGTTTTAATTTGATACAATTTGATAGAGAAAAAAAGATTTTTAGTCCCATAATTTATTGAGTGTCCGCTTTTGGTCCCAAAAAATTTAACTTTTCGATTTTGGTTCCGTAACTCTTAGAGTTTGACCAATTTTGGTCCAAAAAATTTTAACTTTTTGATTTTGGTCCCCTAACTCTTTGAATTTGTCCAATTTTGGTTCCATTTTTACCGAAAAAGTGAAAATAATAATATTTTTATCCATGCGCGATGCACTTAGTGGTTGAATTTAGAACTTTTCATCATCCTTGCTGATATTTTGTTATTTTTATTAGTGTTTCATTAATATAGAAAAAATAAGTAAAAATATACAAAATAAATAAAAAATTAATTATTTGTCACTCACATCAGCAAGAGTGCCGGAAAATTCCAAATTCAACCACAACATGCGTTGTGCATGAAAAAAATGACATTATTTACATTTTCGGTAAAAATGGGACAAAAATTGGACAAACACAAAGAGTTACGAGACCAAAATTAAAAAGTTAAAAATTTTGGAATCAAAATCGGACACTCCATAAATTATGGGACCAAAAAACTTTTTAACTCCAATATGATAGTTTTGTATCTACGCAAAAAAAGTTGGGTCCTCAAAGTGTAATAAGTGAAAAAGATAAATGTAGTTGTTACAATCTGTCCACCATTTAACATTGAAAATTTGGTATACCAATTTTCACTGTCCATGCCTAGTTTCTTTAATAAATATTTTCGGCATATGATATCAAGATATTTTATAGATGGAAAAAGAGGAGGTTGAGGGCCCTGGAAATAGTATGTTATCGTTATAATGTACGATTATGAGTGTGTTGATAAGGACGTGTTCTCAGAAAAATATTTTACCATTGCGTTGGGTAAGTGCCACCATATAGATAAAGATTCATGTCTTGGAAAATGGGTTAAAAATGCAGATTATTCATGTGTACCCATATATAACCACAAATTGTTGTGTTATCACTTTATGAATATTTCTTATCCCTGACTAATGAGGTAAGGTATTGCAGAAATGACGGATCCCAATCCCCGGAACTTGGGAACAGAGTTTGGTATTATTTGACCAATAAAATAACGATATTAAAATTAATTTCTCAGAATTTAATTGATACGCGTGTGTTCTACCTGTGTAGTAGATGAATTTAATGTGTTCATACTCACAAAACTAATTAATGGTGAGTGAAAAATTGAGTCAACAAATCAAAGGTTAAAACCTTGAATTAGGGAGAGAATTAATTATGTAATTCAAGATTTAGGGTCATCCCACATTGAAAAATGAGAAGACCAATGTACATAATATTAGTAATAAGTCAATGAAGCTAATCAAATTATAGTTAATTGATTGACAATCAAATTGCCACATGTGCGTGCGCGCCGAGGCGAGCCTGTGGCCGTGGACTTGGACTTTGGGTGTACTTTGGCCTTAGGCCTGGTGTCCATCTAATTTTTTAGAACACAAAAGTTTTGTGGGTCCAGACCAATTAATTCAGTAATGGGTCATGCTCATACGGAAAGTTGACTTCATTGTACTAATTCGATGAATCTGAAGCTGACGTTATGCTGACTCAACACTGACCAAGTTCAATGAACATGAAGTTGAATCCGTCCTGACTCAGCTTTGACCTTCTCATATCAGCACAAAAACGTGCGAATTTCAAATATGGCAGGTCAACACTGCTTGATTGCAATCAATTTCGTAAGTGTTGACAATTATCAATTCTGTTCGTCAACATTAATGCTAACATGTTTTTTCCCCCTTTGCGAGTGAAGTTCACCTATAAATAGGTGTCCTCATTCATTTAGAGAACACACTACACACACTCTGATCTTTTCCTTATCCAAACTCTGCATATAGATTTTTAGGTGCAGTCAATTCATAACGTCCTTTGTTCGCCGGAACTTTAAGTCCTGTAGTGCTACATACTTGAAGACGTACGTCGTTTTACTTTTTGGAACGTTATTCCATACCGAAGAGCACTACCGGGGAATATTTGTTTTGCGGGAAGAGAACTCCTCGACTCGACGACTGTTTTATTTTCTTGTATTTTGTTTACTTTCCATGTATTATTTCTTCCTACTACTGTATTATTTTTATTATTTTACAGTTTGTATTATCCAATTGATATAAAAAAATTCTCTAATAGTAGTGAAGGAAAACTTGACGATCTATGAGCAAAATACGAACCAGACCTTTGTCAAAAAAGAGTTTTAGCGACTAGACTTCTGACCTCAATCTCTGCTCCGCACTGTTGTATCTACTATCTAGTGCAAAGAATCATGCTAAGAGAAGGGTAAATTCTTTGTACAGATATTTTTTTCCCATATCTTGTTATATTGATTTTCTAGTTGTATAATGGACGTATTTGGAAGAATATATGAGTGGGACATTACATATTTTAATAGGTAAGTTAATTAATGTAAAAAAAAATTACAAAATAGTTCACAAAATTAACACTAATTATAAATTGATTTTGTGCAAAAAAAAAAAAATTGCTTATGCACATGACAAAATTATATTTTTGTTCAAATATTGTGAACTAATTTTGTATATATAATTAATTTTGGAACCAATACGCAAACTCCCGTTAATGTAATAGGTGTTACATATGTATATGTTTTTTCTATGGATGGTCACCCGAGACAAAAGAATTGGGCATCAATCACATGGTTTATGTAGTGGCATGCCTGCTGTTGTTCTTTGTGTACTTCTACCTAAGGTTTTACCCCTCACTCATTAGCTTTGGCAACATTTTATTTCTTTATTTTTATTTTTTCAAATAATATCACTTTTTCATTTCTATGTACATTATTAGTGCAAATTATTATAAGATAATTATATCATAAATTTTTAAGTTCAATAGTAATTGAACTGATATAGTAAGAATATGTGATAATATATTATTTAGGTGGACTTACGTAAAATTATCTCACGAAATTTTACTATACGATCAAGATAGATCGATATTTCATCCATATACTCACAAACCAACTCAACATAACCCACAAACAATATTTGTTAAAACGGGATGCAAGATAGATACATACAAAAGAAAAACAAACACAAAATTTATGTGGTTCACTAACGTTATGTTAATTAAATTTACTGGATTCTAGGTCAAATAAGAGAATTAAAATAAATTGATTCTCAAATTGAGTCCAAAAATAAGATACATCATAAAATTCGTGAGCATTGTCTCAAAAGTGTTGGTGAACCCTCAGACTAGGTACATACTCGTTGATCAAGCAATAAAACTCTCAAACAGCTCTAACACAAGATTTAAGTCATTTTGCTCATTCATAAATTGAAGGTCGTCTCATGAAATAATTCAACTGAATTAGACAAGTATTTATCATTATCATTTGCAATAATAAAAAAGACTCTTTTATTTGTGATACTTTGTTTTGTTGCTGAGAAACTTCCCTTAGGGAAAAAATAATAATAAAAGCACACATCAAGACACACGTAAGACATAAGCTAATATAAATATTCTAAAACGGTATGCATATGTGACTAATGAGATTGATTGTATTTTGAATTTATTTTATGACTCGAAATTTATTTAAAAAATCTATTTTTTTAAAGTAATTTTACCAAAGCAAAGTATAATATAAACTTTGGGGACGGATATACTCCTAAATTTTGAATCTACACAACTAGATCAACCCTAATGATTTAATCATATCTTAAAATAATTTCGACAAATTTAGAATTTTATGTTCAAGTGGGATGAAATTTTTTATTGTTATAATATTATAATTAGTATATAATCTTAAGGGGGAAATATCAAGTTTTTATGTTACATTTCATGTTATGATATAAGAAAGTTTTATGGAGTATTTATATATATATATTGGTTCAAAAAAATAATCACATTTATAAATTGCTTCAAAATATCTGTACAAACACATAATTTTTTTTGCACAAAATTAATTTGTAATTAGTGTCATTTTTTAACAATTTTATAATTTTTTTCAAATTTCTTTTAAAATTCCAATTGCCTAGCACATTTTCCCCTAAATCCATCCTTGAAAACAACCATTGCAGTATTATGATTTTGAAAAACTTTCCCCTTGGGAGTGCATTGATCATATGCGCAATTCTTGGAATATATGAAACTTTGGAAATTTTTTTAGTTATTTTAGGACAGTGATTTTCACGTGAATTTGGACAAGTAAATAATTTGAAGTCTCAACAGTTTCCCAAATTAATAAAGTGTGTACATTTTGGCCGTTGCTAACCTCTTGTTTTTCTTCATTAAAAAAAAGAAAGGCAGTATCTGTATTCTAACATTTTTGTTTTTCAACAAAAAATGTGAAGATTCTCTCTCTCTCTCTCTCTCACAAATTAAAAGGGTTAAAAAGGTAAGAGAAGAAAAGAACAAAAACGTAGGATATATATATGTCGTTTTCTTAACAACCGGAATGGATAAAACCATATGATAACGTAATGTCCCTTCTTCCCACTACCTTTTGCATAAGTTTGGACTACATAATTAATGTTTAATTTTATCACTCTAGTCCAATAATTAAATTTTGGAAAATATTTAAATATGTCCATAAAGATGATATTTACAAATAAATTCAGATATTTTCACATATAAAATAATTTTCACACCTTTAAAAAAAAAAAAAATCATCGATAATTCTTCACCCTCATAATTTTTACTAATTTATGCATGTGTTTAGGCTCATATGTACGCACCATTCAACACATTTAGAGAGAATTGTACTTTTAGTTTCACAGGACACGCACCCGATTCAAAATGGTCCCAAGTATTTCTATTTTGGTCTCATATCTTTTTTTTTTTACAAAAATAATCTCAAAAGATTTGAATAATACGAAATTCATCTCATATCATCTAGCACCGTTTTAAAATTAATGGAGAAGTCACGTTCTTTGCCCGTGATGTGTTATTAAGTCAAAATAACACAAAATCAACACAGAAAATGCATACGTTGTGGAGATTACACCCAAAACAAAACAAAAAAACCTACACAATCGCGAATCGTTGTTACCCCAATAATATTGCGCATAAAAGGAATACGGGGAACTTCAATTCTAATAACAAGTTTTCAAAACAAAAAAAAAAACTTACATAATCGTGAATCGTCGTCTTCTTTGTTGGGGAAATTGGGGGATAAAAACTTCAATTCTAATAACAAGTTTTCAAAACAAAAAAAAAACCTTACATAATTGCGAATCGTCGTCTTCTTTGTTGGGGAAATTGGGGGAATTTATCCCAATAATGTTGTGTGGAAAAGGAATACGGGGAAATTCAAAACGTGATTATGGTTCGAAATGAGGTAAAAAAAAAATTATGCGCATCATAATCAGATTTTGAAGTTCCTCGTATTCCTTTTCTACGCAGCATTATTGGGGTAAATTTCCCCAATTCCTCGATGAGAAGACGACGAATCGCGATTGTGTATTTTTTTTGTGTAATCTCCACAAAATATGTGTTTTCTATGTTGATTTTGTGTTATTTTCATTTAATAATAGAGCACGAGCAAAGAACGCGACTTCTCTGTTAATTTTAAAATGGTGTTAAATGATATGGGATGAATTTCGTATTATTCGAATCTTTTGAGACTATTTTTGTAAAGAAAAAAAGATATGAGACCAAAACTGTAATGCTTGGAACCATTTTGAATTAGGTGCGTGTCCTGCGGGACCAAAAGTGAAATTCCCTCAACACATTTACTACGTATTTTATACATATATAAAGGGGCATTTACAAATAAGTTTTAAAAAATTACTATATTTATAAATAAATTCAAAATATTTACGTAGATAATAAATTTTATTTGCACAAAAATATAAGAATTTTATGCTCAAATTTTTTATGCATATGTATAAATATTATCACTTTTGTGAATTTATTTGTAATTTTTCAAAAATAAAAATCACTTCCGTATTTAATGATCAATACATAAAACATCCATATTTTTTAATATTGCATAAAGCTCTCTTATGTTTGATAAAATTACGCAGAAACTCATTCATATTTTACAAAAATGACTTTTACATAGATTCAAAAAATAGGCCATATTTACAAATTATTTGAAAATATTGCACATATATATACATAAATTTGTGTTTTGTATAAAAAAAAAAAAAAAATTCACATAACCAATTTATAATTAAGATAAAAAGAAAAAAAAAGTATCGCTACGTTTGATGATAAATGCATAAAACACTAATTATGTTTCATTAGTTGCATAAAACCCCTCTATGTTTGATATAAGTATGCATGAAAAATATAAATTAACTATTTTCATTCAAAAAAAAAATTAATGATATATAAAATTGAAGCATAAATTCATATAATTATGATACATTTAAACTAAAATATTCACATAAATTCAAACGAAAAATATAAGCGCAAAGCATGAACGTTTCAAAGTTGTCAAGAAGTGACAGTGGAAATTCTGTGCATACTTTTAATAAAAACATAGACTTTTAAGCATCTAACGAAATATAAGAGTGGTTTTCGTGCATATTTCTATCAAATATAAGAGGACTTATGCATTTAATAAAGGATAATCTACAAAATAATTTTAAAAATTGATACTACTAATTATAAATTAATTTTGTGCGAAATATATATATATATATATATATATATATATATATACGCAAAAAAAAAAATTACACATCTATGTAAATATTTTAAATAATTTATAAGTATGATCACTTTTTTTTAATTAATATTTAAATGATTCATATAAAAGTTTATAGAATTACTCATCAAATTCTTGTGCCCCTGCATGTATTAAAAAGGTTGTGGAATGGAGTAAATCTAATTTTAATCAAATTTTAACTAATTTAGAATGGATTCTGGGAATAAATTAAAGAAGAGTAAAGAGTATTAATACATTATTGTTTGTATTGAATATAAATAGAGATTATATGACTCGTATTGAATATGTGAATGTATATCAAAAATAATTTTACTCTCCTATACACTAGGTGCACCGTGTAACTTAAATTTATTTTTAAAAAAGTATACAAAATACTATTGAAAAATTACACATGTTATTACTAAAAAGTATATTTTTAATGGTATAACTTTTCACTAATAATTTGTGTTATTTTTTAGTAATAAATGATGCAATTTATTTAAAAATACATTTGACTTGCACAGTGCATTTGGTACACAAAAAATTTATTCCAAAAAAAACAAAAAAGTCAAACTTCTTGATTTGGTATGCTTTCAAGCATAATTATTCTTGACGAATTGAATAAATAAATGTATTTTCTTCTAATTTTCATAACAAGATGGTGAATTAATCATCGGTTGATTGACCTTTATAATCACCCTATATTATATACAATTAACACTATATATTATCCACAACTAATAACATACATGTTTTTTTGTGGATATATATTTTTATCTTACGAACCAAACATACCCTTAACTAAAAAGGGATTGATTAATTTTATATGCTTAGGTGGGAATCGGAACAAGAATCTCCATTAATTAAAATTCCAAAATCACGCTCTTAAAATCTTGAGATTTACGATTCCAATTAATTAGTTTTTAACTATTAATTAACAAAGAATTAATTGTGTTAATGCATGTATCTCCATAAACAAGTACTATAATTTGGTGGCAATACAAACAAAAATAGTAGAAACGAATCTGTAAATGAAAATTAAACAAGGAATGAAATACCAAGCATTTAGAAAATGTTTAAATATGTATTTATTGTAATTAAGAAGACATCAATAGCCCATAATTGATGATTAGCAACGGATTTTTGTGACGGAAACATTCGTCATTAATTTATGACAGAAAATTGAAAATTTTATGACAGATTTCCATAAAAAATCTTCTATTTTTATGGAAAATAAAGTCAATTTCTTCTAATAATAATACTGACGGATAATCCGTCAATAAAATATTTTGGGATTATATTTTTGTAAGCCCAATAAATTGTCATACTTTTGAATTTGGTCCATGCGTTTCACTCTTTTTTAAATTGGTCCTACCTTTTAAAAATAATTTTGTTTTTAGTTCTTTTACCTGTTACAGCAGGTTATTTGCCACCTCGAAATTTTATTTTATTTTGTATTTATTTTTTGGAAGTCAACTGTATTATTTTATATTTTTAATTTTTAACTGGTCGGACTAATTATATTCGGGTTGGGCTTATGAAATTGGGTCGGGCTTATGAGTAGGTTCAGAACACAATAAAAAAAAACACCCTAGCAAATCTAATTTCATCTCATGAACCCTAAGCCTGGCGACGAGATGATAGGAAATTAGATCGGTCGCAGCAAGAGGAAATCATTCCAAAAAATTTCGATTCTCAACATCTTGCCCGCCCAAAAATCGTTCCCCTTTCTGGTCCCCTACCTTCTCTTCGAGAACACAATGTCTGTCACTAAATTCAACACGATGATCTCCGGCCTTTTCCAGCTCGGCAATGCTTACGAATGGGTCGTCACGAAGAAAACAGGTCGTGCATCTAAGCCCGACCCGATTTCATAAGCCCAACCCGAATATAATTAGCACGACCCGTTAAAAATTAAAAATATAAAATAATACAGTTGGCTTACAAAAAATAAATAAAAAATTAAATTAAATTTTCAGGTGGCATATAACCTGCTGTAACAGGTAAAAGAGCTAAAAACAAAATTATTTTTAAAAGATAGGACCAATTTCAAAAAAAGTGAAAAGTATGGACCAAATTCAAAAGTATGACAACTTATTGGACTTACAAAAATATAATCCCAAATATTTTAATAATACTAAAAATTAAAATGTTTAATTATAAAATATGTTAGAAAATCCATAGCCTTAAATCAATCAATCCTAACATAATCTTAGAGTGTTTGTTAAAATAAGATGTCTAATAACTTATAATATTTTAAAATAATATTTTTACATCTTATAAGTTGTCAAAAAAGTTAGAAAATTCTAACTTTTATTTTTCTCGCCACCTCCACCTTCCACCCACCCATTTTTGCATTAGTTAAACACTTCAACAATATAAACTACCTAAAAAAAAATACTCCCTCCGTCCCAGGGGTATTTGCACCCCTGTGATGGCACACGGTTTAAGAAAAATGTATTTTTTAAATAAAGTAGTGGTGTATGGGTAAGTGTGTGGAAAATTTTGTGAGTGTGCACGCAAATCGATATTTTCATTTTAAATAGTGTGCAAATTGGTTTGAAACAACCCAAAATAAAAAGTGTGCAAATTAATCTGGAACGGAGGGAGTATCTAATAAGCTATTAAAATAACTTATAAAATATTTAAAATAAATTTAGCCAACCACCTCCTCAAAAATCAATCATTCTCCAGATAAAACATTACTTTTTCAAAACACCAGACATAAAATTTGAATTTCTACATGTTATAGCCAAACAAATAATTCGAGTAAACTTAAATTAAACTAATTAAAACCCTTCTCCCCACACACACACAACCTTGTAGGCAAAAAAAGAGATACTCCCTCCGTCCATGATAATTAATTTACCTTAGTTGTGCACGGTTATTAAGAAAAAATTTATGTTGATATGTAAAAGTGAGTGTATTAATATAAAGAAGTGTTAATTATTAATACAATATTTGATGTGATGTGTAAAAGTGAGTATACGTGTATAACAAAATTAAAATAATGATTGAAAATTTTCTATTTTGAGTAAGTAGGCTATTTATTGTGGACGGTTATTTAAGTCAACGTTGATTAATTTTCATGGACGAAAAGAATACATATTACATACATGTGTATATATATAACTATAATTATTGTGTAGTGTCTCACTATAATTCAGTGCACGACTGGACAAATGCCTACAGTAATACACATTTTCTTTGGCTGAGAAACTGAACATATACGTTTCAGCTGTAAAGTCAAATTTCTCCCACATTTCATGTCTTTATTATTATTAAAATACTAAGTATATTCGATTCGTTTTGTTTATAATGGAAAGGGAGGGAAAAGTATATTTTCCAAATAAAATTAGATATTTTAAGGGCAAATCAGAGATGAACTTTTTAAAAAAAGGTTATATTAATTGCAAATACAAGAAAAATCGAGAAGACCGTCTATACAACAGATGGAAAATGGACTCAAATACAAAAAAAATTAATGCAAATCAGAGATGAACGTCTAAAAAAAAAGTTATATTAATTACAAAGAGTAAATTTTTTGTGCACCAGTTACACCATGTAAGTTAAATTCATTTTTTAAAAATTGCACAATTTATTACTGAAACGTTACACAAATTATTACTGAAAAATTAAATCATTAAAGATACATTTTTCAATAACAACATGTGTAACTTTTCAGAAATGAACTTGAGTTGTACGGTGTAACTGATGCATACAAGACTAAACCAATTACAAATACAAGAAAAATCGAAAACACTTTCCATACAAAAGATGGAAAGTGACTAAATACAAAAAAATTTAATACCTCTGTCTCGTAAAAATTTACATTCTATACAGTGATATAATTTTTAAAAAAAATATATTTTATATATAAAGTAATGATATATAGATAAATATGTGTATAATTTTGTAAATATATATATAAATTAATATTTTATATGCAAGATTGCAAGGTGTGAATGTGTAACTCAAGTAAGTTTTTGAGTATTAAAAATTATATTTACAGAATGATTAGAAATGATGACGTTGGACATTAATTCTCGTAAGTATTGTGAATTAATTTGTAAATATAGTTATTTTTTCAACTAATACGTAAGTCACCCTAGTAAAGGAAAAATCACAAAATGGTTCACAAAATTGACAAAAATTATAAATTGGTTCTGTACAGAAAAAATATATACTTCTGTGCAGAAAAAAATTGCACTTCTATGTAAATATTGTGAACCAATTTATAAATATAGTAATTTTTTTTTAACCAATACTCAAGGCACCCGTTAGTAAAAACAATCATAATTGCATAATCTGCTCATTTATTTTAACATTAATAATTATTTGAGAGGTTTTTTTTAATTTTTAGTGGGGCCAATCATGGTCCTTGTTTCTCCATATAAACTGACACCTTTTCACCTCTTCACGTTTCCATATTTTTCTATGGAAAAGTTTATCCCCCTTCTTTTTTGTGTCAATTTGTTGTTGTTATTATTCGCTATTTTCCATGGAGGATTTCTGGTAAAAGCTGCAACAACAGAGGATGGATCAGAATCCTGGGGATACGTTCAAGTTAGGCCCAGTAATATTCTACTTTTTTTTTTTTTAGTATAAAACTAATGTTTTTGTTTTTGTGATCACATTTTAAAATTGTTGTGTTTGTGTATGAGCAGAATGCCACATGTTTTGGTGGTATTACAGAAGTCCACACAGAACTGAAGATCCAAACAAGCCATGGCCTATCATTCTTTGGCTCCAGGGTGGACCTGTCTGTCTCTCTCTCTCTCTCTCTCTCTCTCTCTCTCTCTCAGCAGATCAATTTTGTGTGTGAAATGAGCCTTAATTAATTTGTATTGTATCATGACCTTGCAGTTGCTCAAAAGTCATGTTGATAGTATTTCATTTTAAAACAGGGTGCCTCTGGAATTGGGATTGGAAATTTCGAAGAAGTTGGGCCTTTGGACACATTTTTGAAGCCCAGAAATTCAACATGGCTGACAAGGGCAGATCTCTTGTTTGTGGTGAGAATTATGGCATCCAATCCATCAACAAATTAAATATTTTTCTTCTTTGGGATTTATTGTTGGAATTTTTTGTTTTGTTTTGGGGGTTGGGTTGGGTAGGATAACCCGGTTGGAACCGGGTACAGTTTTGTGGAGGAGCCTAAGCTGGCGGTGAAGACTGATGTTGAAGCTGCCGCTGATTTAACCAAACTCTTGATTGGAATTTTCAACAGAAATGTCACTCTGCAGAAGAGCCCTCTTTATATTGTGGCCGAATCTTATGGAGGGAAATTTGCTGTTACCCTCGGATTATCTGCCCTTAAAGCCATTGAAGCTCGAAAATTAAAGCTCAAACTTGGAGGTTTATAATTCAATCTTTACATATATATATGATGCAAAAAGTTTGCAGCTCTAATTTATTATTCTGTTGTCACTTAGGAATTGCATTGGGGGATACCTGGATTTCACCAGAAGATTTTGTGGTACATCACATGTTTGTGAAATTTGATCTTTTAATCTCTAATTCATACTCCAACATAATGGTATTTTGTCCACACGCAGTTATCATGGGGTCCTCTGTTAAAAGATGTGTCTAGGCTGGATAATAATGGGTTGAAAAAGTCCAACAATTTGGCAAATCAAATAAAACAACAACTTAAACTAGGCAAATTTGTGGAGGCAACTAAAACATGGAGTGATCTTGAACAAGTCATTGATGCTAGCAGCAGCTCTGTGGTAATTATTATTATTATTTTAAATTTAAAATGTTGTATGTGGGCCCCAATAAATAAAAGAAAATTGCAGGATTTCTACAATTTTCTATTGGACTCGGGGATGGACCCCGTGTTCACGACAACTTCCGTGTTATCGCAAAAGACTTCCATCAGAGGAGGGTACTCCAGATATTTGAATTCGTTGAGAAAGTCTACTCCAGGCGGGGCTGGCGATATCAATAGTCTCATGAATGGGCCCATCAAAAACAAGCTCAAGATTATACCAACTAATTTTAGGTGACTTGATCGATCATTACTCATCAAAAAAACGGAATATTGTGAAGTCAGATATGAATAACGAGAATATTTTATTCATATCGGACTTCATAATACCTTCCGACATATTGCATTAAATCACGTGCAAATATATGAGCGTATTTTTCGTGAACTGAGGGAGTATATTTTTTAAAATTAACATTATTTACAACTTGATTCTATTGTGCATAAAAAAAAAAGTTTTATTTCTATGCTAATATTGTGTGTCAATTTTTAAATATAGTTATTTTTTGAATCTATATATATATATATATATGTGAGTGGTTGAATAAGTGATTTTTACAGTTGGGGTGATCAGTCAGATCTTGTTTTTAATGCCATGGAAGGAGATTTCATGAGACCTAGGATCGATGAGGTGATTCTGTTTTTGCTTGCACTCTAATATTTTAATGTTTGTTTATAATGGGGAATCCATAGCATAATAGAAGGTTGTTTATGTCATTTTACTTGGCAGGTTGATGAACTGCTGGCAAAAGGAGTCAACGTGACTATATATAGTGGTCAAGTAAGAATCTTGCCTCATTAATTTGCTTGCACCCTATTCTATAATATCATGTGAATAATAAAATTTAGTATTTTTTTTCTCTCTGTGTCATTTTTTATTGCAATAACAAGTAATATGATATGATGATGATCGATATTGGTTGGTTTGTAGCTTGATCTCATTTGCTCAACCAAAGGAACTGAAGCATGGGTTGAAAAGCTAAAGTAAGATCTTTTCTTTTTTAGTCTTAGTGTATGTATTTTAAATTAGTCACACCGATTCAAAGTTAGTGCCACGTTTCAATGATATTAGTGTACGCATTTCAATTAAAACATATACTAATGTTTAATATTAATGTCTCGTTTCACCAATTGCACGATTTAAGTAATGCATCCGTAATATATCAGGTGGGATGGGCTGAAAACTTTCTTGAGCATGGATAGAAAGGCACTATTTTGTGGGCAAGAAAGGATAACAAAGGGTTACACCAAATCTTACAGAAATCTCCATTTTTACTGGATTCTTGGAGCTGGCCACTTTGTAAGATCATCATTTTCTCTCTCATTTATTACACCCACATTATATTAAAACCCACCGACTGTTGTATAAATTTGGTCATGTGTATTGTCCTAATCAATGTCCCCCCTTTTTACACTATTAAACTCTGTCCAACTCTAGTGAATGTCCCTCATTTTTCCCTGTCACAATTATATCTACAAAATTTAAAATTAATTCCAATGATCACACTCTCTTTTCAAAGATTTTGAGCAACTTTATCTTCTAGAGTTCTTGACAAGTTTCATACGTTTGATTTAAAGAATAACATGATATTGCTCAATCAAAATATTACCAACAATTAACATACGTTTTACGATGATTCCGTGTATTGTTTTTCGTCCAAGTAATTTATTTTGGTTCAAAAAAAATTTGCACGGTAGTATTTTTTTTTTTTTGCACGGAAGTGTTTTTTATTTTTGCACGGGACCAATATGTAAATTTTGTCAATTTCTTAAACCTTATTGTACTTTTTCCCATTTATTTTTGTTTAGAGATTTAAAAAAAATGAAGGTCTCATATGCAATTAACGTACGGTGTACTCACTTCACAGTCAAAATTATTTATACTCAAAAGTTGCGGGTTGATATACTGAGAAGTTTACATTGTTATTAATTTTTTAATGTAAACTTTTCAGTATATCAATTTATAATTTTTCAGTGTAATCAACATTCATTTTTCAGTATAAATTATTTCAACTGTTGAAAGAGTGCACCGTGCACCAGATGCATACGAGACTTGCTCTTAAAGAAAAAAGAAGTTATACATAAAAAATTAAATATTTATTTTGAAGAGACTTACTCTAGATTTTATTAATTTCATAATCTATGAATAGAAAGAATATTAAAAAATTAAAATGTGACTGATGAAGCCTAACTCTTCCTTTTTTCTTTTTCTTTTTTGTTGTTGTTGGTGTGATTTCAGGTGCCTGTTGATCAGCCTTGTGTAGCACTGAGCATGATAAGTAGCATCACACAGTCCCCCGTAAAGTAATTGAATTTCATTTAAAGAATAAATTGGGTGATGATGGTAGAAAACAAGGAAGAGAAAGGGAAAAAAATATAGAATAGACCATTTTGTTATAACTTGCAAATATGGTGATTTTATCTTTTTTTTATTTTTATTTTAAAGAGAATTAGAATTTGTGTTGAGTTGCAAAACCCATACACGAAAGATGTAGTATTAATTTCTCATTTTGTTGGAAAGCACTGGGTGTTTATTTGCAAGTGATACAAAATAGCTTCTAAAATTACTCTCTGCGTTCTAAGTATAAGTTGCTCGTTGCTTTTGGGCACACAGATTAAAGTAAAAGTGAAAAAATATAAGTGATGTGATGGAAAAAGTGAAGAGGTACAAGTGATGTGATAGAGAAAAGTGAAAAAATAACGAGAATAGTGTAAAAAGTATTGAAAATAACACTTCCTCAGTTTTCCAAATTTATTCTCATTTTTCATTTTCGTCTGTCTCCCATCTTTCTTTAAAAAAATATTATTTAATTATCACACTCACAAATAATCACTTTATTCTTTAGTGGATCCTATAATTATTTCACAATACCCTTATTACAAAATGAACAACTTATAGTGGAACATAATGAGTATTTTTTTTTTCAAAAGTTGTGAGAGATAACTTTGAAAAAAAATACTTCTAAAAATTATTTATAGTGTTTTAAAATAGACACTAATTCCATAGAATAGCGAAAATTCCTATATGAGAAATAAAAATTTGAAAAGAATTACAAACAGGTACGAGATCTAAAATTTTATTTTAATTGGATTTTTTTTTTACTATAATATCACGTATATTTTTAATTCAAATAAAATAAATGTAAAAAATCTAAATAAAAATATACACAGAAGATAAAATTTAAATTTAAGGGAGACGATAATTTTCTAAAATAGTTATTAGCGAGGCATTTCATCGGTCTTGAATGCAATACATAATAATGTAGTCTTATAGATTGGGATAATTAGGGGGGGTTGTATTCGTTTAAGATTTCGTGGGATTTTAAATGACTTTTTTCTTATAAAAAAATCTGTTGGTATTCAATCAGGATTTTAAAGGATTTAAAAATAATCCATTGGTATTCAATCAGGATTTTAAAAGACTTAAAAACAATCCACTGGTATTCAATCAGGATTTTAAAAGACTTAAAAACAATCCACTGGTATTCAAAAATATAAGGATTTTAAAGGATTGTTGGGTTTGATGGATTTTGATGGATTCTTTAGTGTATTTTATAAATACCAACAATCCCATCAAAACATCTAGGATTTCGGTGGACTTTTTTAATTAATGACTTTATTTATCCCCAAATTGATTTATATATAATTATTTATTTTTAAGACCTAAAATAGTTTTAACCTTATAATTTCATCTCTACATTTATAACATCAACGATAAAATAATTACAGTGACGAAGAGTAATATAATATTATATATACATATATACTAGAATAAATAAAAATAATTAATAATTAATCATTAAATAGTATTAAAAAACGATATTGTTCATCCTAACTTATATACAAGATAAATCTTTATTTTTATATAGTATTATTATAATACTAATATTATATATTATATATGTCATTAGGTAATATTTTTATATTGATAATATTTTTTTACGGTATTTGAGTTTTGTTATATTTTATTTTGGTTGCTTTGATTATTCAATTTCGATACTTTTTTATATTGATAATATTAGCATGTGCAGCTCTACATAACTTTATTCGCAAAGAATGTCATTCTGATGAATTTCCAATTGAATCGGTGGACGAACCTTCATCTTCAACATTACCAGTTAATGAAGACCGTGATTTTGAGCCTATCATTCAAACTCAAGAGCAAGAACGACATGACGCTAATGTTTGGAGGACTAGTATAGCTATGAATATGTGGAGTAATGCTATTTAAAAGGACATGATATTATGATTTTTTTTGTCTTTAACTTTTTCTTTTTTTTTTAAATTTGAAGGTATGAAAAATTTTGAATTTTTATTGTATGTCACAAATCCATGAAATTCTGCAAAGTCTACAAAGTCCTATAGAATCCATTAAAATCCTTATTTTAAAAGTCTTACAAAATCCTGCAAAATCTTAAAAGTCACCAAAATCCTACAAAATCTGCAGGATTTTTTTCAGCTAAAAAAGTCTTTTAAAATCCTAATCCAATACACCCCCTTAGAGTGTGGGATTTGAATGAATTCATTTTCCTGGTTTGGTACTCCTTTTGTTCTATTATACTCCCTCTGGGAGGAACTTGCAAGTTTTTCTTTTCTGGACGTCCGCAGAGTCGCAGACCCAAAAAAAGAAATCCTTTTATAAACTTCACCCTCACAATATCTACATATTTACACAAAATGTCATTACTTTTTCACTTTTTGGGCCCACATTACACTCAATCCAACTAACTTTTTCATTTTTTACATAAAATTTTACCAAATTAACCCTCAAAACACTATTTTTTTACTTTATTTTACAATCTTCTTAATTTGTGTGCCCCTCCTCCCTTGCAAATTGCTCTGGGACGGAGGGAGTATATTTTTTATTTTGTTATTTTCGTTTATTTTACTGTATGTTTTTTGTTTTTTTGAAAATTAATATTCACTTTTTATTGTTATTTTTATTACATTTTCACTTTTCTCATCACATTACTTATATTTTTTCACTTTTACTTTAACATGTGTGCTCAAAAGCAACGAAAAACACACATATCAGGACAGAGTATTGCAAATAAATGAAATTACAAAAATAAAATAAACAAAAAAATAAATACTATTAGTTCCATCTTAAATTCATACAAATCCTCTCCTAAGTTTTCTATCAAGACATTGGTGCGCAAGTACATATTTAATTAAACACAAATTTATAATGTGAGTAAAGGTTTTATGAATAAAGTAAAATAAATTGAGATGTATTGACAAATTAAAATAATCGTCAGTAACCTCCTTAATGCATTATTTAATTAAAAATGCCACACACCTCTATATTGTTCAAAGTTATCATGCTTACCGATCTTCTCCATATTTTTTTCATTTTCTGTGAATTTTGAGATATAGACAAAAAAATTAAAATAATTAATAAAAATATTTTTTTTATTATCCATGATAATGATCGTATTGTGTCTATCTCTCCTAACTTTAGGAAAGATTTCTACAAAGAAATGGAAAGAATCCGAACTCGATAATCACAACTTAATTAATTTGTGTGACATACATACATACATATAAAAACAATGAATCTAATGGTCACGGACTCACCAATATGGAACTAGACACAAGGAAGGAATATTAATCAGATGGTACAAATTTGAATATTACATTTCTTGCAATTAACGTCATCCATTTACAAAAATGTATTATTTTAAATGACAATAATTGATTGAAAAAGTCTTTTCTGCACTTTGGGTATGCCATGTAAAATTTTAAACAGTTCGGCGTTATTTACATAAATAGTTACGGCTGTTCTTATGGAGCTTTTATATTGTCCAATAATAATTGTAACTATTAGTAAAAAATAGATATAACTATTTGGGAATATATTTTGTAAAAATTCTTTAATAAGAATGAAAATAAGAATATATATATATATATATATATATATATATATATAATAGTTATATTAAATAACGAGAAAAATATTTTTCTTCCTAAGTAAGGTAATCACACCTCATTTGATTACTCCGATCTCATCTTGTAATCTTCCTCTTTAATTAATTCTTCATACAATAGCTAATAACTTTTTTTTCTGTCAATTTTGTCAAAAATTGGAGTACAACAGTTATAATATAACCACCATGAACACAAACTATTATTCAAATTACGTATGACCGTATGATTAAAGAAGTAAAATAAAAATTTTTATTACCATTGAAGAATTTGAAATAAATTCCCCTTAAAATGTACGGTACATTTGGTATATATAGAATCTTGATTAAATGGTTTATCCCTCTATTATACTATCTTTTGCCCTAGAAAGTTTTAAAACTATCCTTTTCTCGATCCCAAAAATATTTGTGTACTATCAAAATAAAAATATTTTCTTAATTTTTATGTTAAAATAATATCACAAACTTTTTGCAAATAATTGATTTTATGTTGGAGGGGAAGACAATAATTAAATTGACCTTACAATTGTCATCCCTTAATTGTGCATATGAACAAGAGTGTCATCTTCTTCACTCACAGTTTCCTAATTTCTGGAGAAGTCCCTCTTTGTTTTATGTCTTATCCTTAGTGTTATCTTTTTCCTTCCTCGATATAATCCAATTTATTATTTAATAAATTTAGTTAGGTAAAAATTACAAAAATCTTCCTTGGCATCTGTCCTAAAATAATTTTAGGCTTCAAAAAAACGTATCTAATGTCCTCGAGAAAGACCAAAAAAATTTGTTTTGTTTTGACTAACAAAACCACAAAATAATCTATAGATATACAAATATAAAATATCACGATAAGATGCTGATGTTTAAGCTACTTTTTTTTTTTTTTTTTTCTCAATCTCTATTTCATGTGTATTTTGTTTTTCACTAAATTATCTTTTTATTTTTTATTTTTTTGTATTCATTTATGAGAAGGAGCCCACATGTTTTGGTGGTATTATAGAAGTCCACATAGAACTGTGGATCCAACCAACCATGACCCATCATTCCTTTGGCTGCAGAATGGACCTGTCAATATTAATATTATTATTATTATTATTATTATTATTATTTAAAATCACTTATAAATTAATACTCCCTCCGTCCCAATATTTTCTTCATAGGTGGAGTTTCACGTATATTAAAAAAAAATGAAGTATGTGAGTGTGAAGTTAAATAATAAAATATAAAAAATATACTTTATTGACTTTTGTGAGTGTTAGTTGTTTCTTTTTTTGGGATGTGAAGAAAGAGTTGGGACATCCATATAAGGAAAGTGTGAAATTTATCTTGGGACAGATGGAGTATAATATTATATATTCTCTCTGTTCACTAAATATTTGCACATGGTTTAATGCAATATATAGGAGAATATTTTTGGGATATTGTGAGATCCTTCGACATATTGCATTAAATCACATGTAAAAAAATGTGCATATATTTGACCAAGAGAAGGGGTATATAAGGTTATAGTTAATGAATTACTAATTTTTCATCGAGGTGCTTTTTGGAATTGGTATTGGAAATTTTGTAGAAACTGAGCGTTTGGACACTTATTTAAGCCTAGAATTTCAACCTGTCTCATAAAAGATGATCTTATGTTTGTTGTAACATCTATATGTAAAAGTCGTGTAAATTAGTTTTATGGTTTAATTAATTTACATTTTGTTTATATTCTTCAATAATATTTACTATTGTATTTTTAACAAATTAATTTGATATTGTTAATTATTTTATTAGAGGGTATTATGTATTTTACTATACAAATAAGTGTACGGTAAAACTATTTTACAAAACACCAACTTTACCTACATATTGATATATTTTATTTTTGTTATAAATGATTTCTTTAGAAAAATTTATTAGTTGCATATGTTGGTTTAAAACCAATTGTCTTTTTTCTTTTTAATTATTCATTTAGTGAGAGTGTTGAACACAATTTTTTTACCAAATAAATGACATAAAGTTTATAGATTGATCTACCCTTAAAATAGATGGTTGTAGTGTATCTAATTTTTTTATCAATTCAGTGCAGAATTGATGGAGATAGAGATTGAATATATTATTATTATTACAAACTGATGCAGCAGCAGGAAGCATATACATATAATTCATTATAAGATTGTAACACAGTAACACATATTTCTTATAATAACACATAAATGTATTTTTTTAATTTAATCACCATTCCTTTAAATTTATGTATATTGATTCATATATTAACACATTTTTTTACTATTTTATATTTGTTATTATATAAAAAAAATATTTCTGTACAAATAAATAAATATTTATGAAAATTTAATATTTTTTTCTTATAGTAACACACATTTTGCTTTTATATTATGCTAAAAACTATTTATTCTATAAAAATAAATCAATATATGCAAAATAACAACATTTCATAAAGATCGTAACATATATTTGTTCTAATAGTAACACATATTTGCTCCACAGTTTGTGTTACTATTTGAGCAAACATGTGTTATTGTAGAATAAAATGTATTTTTCTTACTATTTTATGTGTTATCATAAGATTAAATAATTATTTCTATACAAATAAATATATATATTTATGAAAAGTAATATTTTTTCTTATAATAACACACATTTTGCTCTTACATTATATGAAAAATGTTATTTCTATAAAAATAAGAGATATATATGTAAAAAAATACTCCCTCCGTCCCGTAGGAATTTGCACCCTACGGGACGGCACATTTTTTAAGAAAAGTGTGTTTTATATATAAAATAGTGACATATGGGTAAATATGTGTATATGTTTGTGAGTGTGCATGTAAATCAATGTTTTCTTTTTAGATAGTGTGCAAATTTGTGTGGGACGTCCAAATAAGAAAAATGTACAAATTCCTGTGGAACAGGAGGAGTAATATTTAGCCTGCTTATAACACATATTTTCTCAAATTGCAACACACATGTGAGCAAAAATTTGGAATTCCAGCTTGCACGAATTTTTGAGAAAAATATCTAAATCTAACCCGTACCAATCAATGATCCGCAAATATACACACACACACACATATATATATATATATAATATTTTACACCATGAAACGTTTTATACAATTTTTTATCTTTCAAAAAATATATATACATATAATTTTGGCAAAAATGTAGGTCGTTCTTTATACATATAATTTTTTATCTTTCAAAAAATATACGTACATATAATTTTGGAAAAAATGTAGGTCGTTCTTTATGACATATTGGTTCATCAGTAGTATTGGAAAATAAAAAATATTTCCCCTATCCCAAAATAATTTTTACACTTTTCTTGCATGAACATCCTAACACTTTTTTCCCACTCTAAAAAATAAGACAACTCACATTCATAAAATTTAATAATATATACTTTTTATATTTTATTATTTAACTTCACACTTACATACTTTATTTTTTCTTAATATATGATGTGAAAAGAACCCGGGAGTAATAGTAGTTGTAAATAAAAATAGGCAAGTCGATAGTGTGGAATCCGTATTATAGGCAGGTTGATCCAAATTTAGTTACAGCCTTTGATACATTACAAATTAGAGAAAGATATACAACCTCCTCATCCAATCCATCCATCAGGATTGCATAACAAAATGTAATCCAATTTACAAAAACGGAAAACAAAACAAGGGTATAGATAATATCCACAAAACTGATTATTCAATCTTTTCCAGCACTTCCAACCTGGTTTTTCTTTTCCACCCTTTCATCGTCGCCACAAGGTTGATCAGACCCACTATTTGGCTTTTACTATATTCCTGCAAATCACAACTCCATTTCAGAATACAACATCATATCCTCAACAATCAAACATGGATTTTATTTACCGGATGAGCACGTGACCAGTGGACATATTCAGTTTCCGGAAGGTAGTAGGCCTGTGACAACGCAAGAGCTGTTGGAAACTCAAATCATGTGATGAAGTGATTAATGATGACACATGTAAATCTTTTACCTTGATAAAAGTCTCAACTATCTGCATTTTTGGTCTTACATCAATTGAGACGAAATGCTTTAGGCCATTAATTAAAACCTGAAACAGGAAAGACTCCAATTTTAAAAAAGAAAGAGAAAAATGAGGCGTAAAATCATATCACGCAAAGGTAATATGGAACCTGAAGATCCAGAGACATGAGAGCCCGCCCTTCATCAGTACACCTCTTCACCCTAGATAGGCCCTCAATCAGAGTTTCAGCAACATTTTCAAGTCCATATTCTAAGAGGAGATCTTGAACCTGGTTTCGTGGGAACAGCATGTAAAAACTTTCAAAGATGCAACATGAAAATTTAATTTAGAATTTAATTTAAGTGCCTAAATACCCATCTTGAAGAACAAGTATTGCATACGTGTATGACAATATATACATAACAGGTATAAAGAATATCACAATTCTTGAATGAGGAAAATTCTAACTAGAGTGCCCATTTCATTTGGATAGCAGCTATGCATATTGAAATCCATTTATTACCTCTTTCTGGATACCCCCATGAGCAATCCTCGTTTTGTAGTGTTTAAATTCTCCCAGTAATAAATCAACATACCTAAGAAAACAACTTATTGCAATCAACTTTCCAAGCACAAATCAACATGCCTATAACACGGCTACAACAGAGGTAGTTAGGGTAATAACAACTTGAATTAAGCAGTTAGTTTCCCACTGCTGATTTGAATGATTTATCAAATAAGCGGCTTGCGGACAGTGGACAGAATAATTGTATATTTGTATTCAATATCCCAATCCAATAAAATGATTGGACCCTTTACCTCGTTCATTTTTCTTGATCAATCATATTCCCTCAGTTTGAGAATATAGGTTGTTTCAATCTCTCTTTTTTTATTACCAAGAAACTAAATTTGTTCTTCCAACTTGTCCCTCCGTCATGAATTTTGCAATAGGTCCTCAGTTCTTGGAGTATTAATTAAACAACTTCTATTGTTTCTGGAGACAGGGCAATGGGGTCATTTTATGTACATAATTAAGCCTCGTGTCATGATACAGTGATATATTATTTTTGCTTTTTTTTTTGACGAATTTCTCTACTTTTTTTTTTCTGAATGGTTGGGTTGGTCATATTTTCAGCATTAAAGTATGCCTGCTGTACGCTGATCTGCCTATATTTTTTGAAAGTACTGTTGATTTCACTTGTACCATTCAACTGCTTAATTTTAATCTTTACTATCTCTTTTGCAAGGATATTTATCATCCGATGACTATATCAATGGGTAAAGACTGCACCAAGATCACAATATCTTACTCAGATGCACTAACTCGTGTTAATTGATTCAAGGTGCAGACTTACCCATTATGCTCTAATCCAAGCTCTTTCACCTCCCATTTTGCATTGGCAATCCGATCAGCATACCTGCTCAATCAAAACAATATCACTAAAATATGGCTATTCAAATGCTCAAGGCACATCAACAACAATCACAATACTTTCTTACATGTAATCAAGTATTATGTTAAATGACTTCTGTTATATGCAAAAGAGAGCAACAGCCACTTTTAACATGGGAACAACTATAGGCCAACACCTAAAAAACGAACAGCCCAGCATAACTGTAACAAGATAGGTTTAAGATTTGAGAGAAGAAATTTTGCAAAATAAATGATGGCTGAAGCAAATCGTACTTGATTTTCAATCCGAAATGCATGGTCACCTCTTTCAAAACAAACAATGGCATAATCAAAAGGTTCATCATTTAATGGCTCTCACAAGAGTGCACCTTTTTTCGACTAAAAACTATAATAAGAAACATAGGATGAAGATCACCATGTGAAATGAAAAATACAAGGCGGGGGAATTTTTTTAACTTAAGTTCATTAAATGGCTTTGGGATATCACATAAAACAAGGTCAAACTAGTTTATAGCAAATTGCCAATCACTTAAAGTTGAGATTATTTGAAAATAGTTAATGAAATCTCACCCATTGATATGGAGTAGCAGCTTTGCGGTTGTTCTGTGAATATGATGAGTAAGCTCTGGAACAGCATCCACCTGTCAAAATTTTGGTCAGTCAACCAAACAACTTTGTACAGGTAGGAAACTAGCAAACAATAGACAAACTAATTATATCAGGATGTTGTAATGAAACTAACTTAGTTGATCGGTAAATATTAGCTGTTAGTAGTTAGAAATTAGTTCACCAAGTCCCCAAATACTCCAAAAATTATCTCCAAGCCAACCTTATATCTCCCTTAATTCGTTCCCAGAGGGAATCGAACCGGGTCACTTCAAGTGAGAAGCACGGTGGCCAGGTGAGCTAACCGACCTGGTTATAATGAAGCTAACTTGATGATGATGATGATGACGATGAAAGCAATTATATGAGAGATACTGAAGGAAAAGAAACATAACCACTGAACATATCACTGAAGATAACTCTTAATCGAAAAATTATGTGCAGAACTTACGAAATGTACATAGAAGTCCTCAACTACTGTTCCATTTTTCCGTAGAAGCATTGATTGAAGATGTGCTTTAGATCTATGCAATAATTGAGCAACAAGAGAAATGGTGTCAGCCCCAGCACATCTTTCCTGCAGCATTACGTCAGTGAAAATTATGTGTATTAGTAAAAATGCAAATCTCAATCAAAAGAACTTCACATTAATATTATGTTACTATGTATTGATCAAAATGGGACATTCACTCATTAATTAGAACTCATTAAGGGGGAGTTTGGTTGGGAATTCTTCAATAGTAATAGGAATGAAGATAATTTTAGAGCAATTATAGTGGTTATTGAGGAAAAAAAATGATCAATGACACTATTTTTTCCTCCTAAATAAGGTAATCAATGCCCATTTGATTAACCACTTCCCCTCCCACTATCCTTTCTCTTCAATCATTCTCATCCACCACCACCTACAACCTTCTTTTGTCTCATTCTTTCCAAAACTAGAGCATACCACTAATGATATAATCACCATGAAAATAATATCTCCTTCAATATATCTAGGGGCATAGAAGGAAAAAACTCTCATTCTCATTACCATTGAAGAGTGTGAAACAGGCGCCACTTAAAATAATGTATGTTTGTATACTATGTAATGCATGTCAAAGCAAACAGGGGAGGCAAATCAGATATTAACTATATTATTTAGAATCTATTAGACTAATAAGATGTATTTTATGATGGGCTGTTAATTAAGATTCTAGAGTGAATAAGAACCATGAGAATAAATGAAACAACTTGAGATATGTGGATTATAAGGATGTAGTGTAAGGTGAAGTACTCAGCAAGAATATGTTTCAGAAAATACAATTTTCAAAACCCTGATTCCAGCTCAAGGAGCTACTTCAGATTTCCATACCCGGCCTTTTTTTTTAAAATGCTACCCATGGGGCCAGCACACAACGTGGAAGAAGAGCTGTTGTATCATCTAAATGCATCATCAAATTCTAAAATTGCACAGCTCACCCACTGAATTTAACTTGAATGATAACACATGCACCATTGATATCTTTACTAATAACAACAGATGAATGGCTCTAAAGAGAGTGCTACTTTTTGATGTAATTAAAGAACCATTCATGATTAAGACATTGCAACGACGATGCTGCGAGTAAATATCAAAACCCATGGAAACATACAGGAATCAGGATGTTCGCGTAGTTTAAAACAACTAATGTACTCATCAGAAAAACACAAGTATAGGGGTAGAATAATTGTTTTTTTGTTTTCCTGTAAAATTGTTAGAGCAGAATCTGAGGAGAAACTTGCACCTTCCAAAAGTTGTATACGGTAACGGACCAAAAACCATTTATACAGAAACCATAGAGACCATCGCAGCACGTTGTTAACATAATACCTTGAGCCCAGAAGACGTGTGATTCAAGTGACTGGGAGGACTAATTGGGGTAACATCCATATGCGTGAATGGACTTGAAGACGTCGCGGATGATGAAGAGATCGATGTAGACTGAAGTTTTATGTACTGATCACACTCTTGTGTAATTCTTGATAATGTGGTCTTCAGCTTGTCTGAGGAACATTAAAGGAAAAGATTTTTTTATAAGAGAAGCTGCCTAGTCTGCATTGCTTTGTATTTCGGGTAAAAACAACTATGATTTGCTATGAGGTATCAAAGGCTAAACAGTACTCACGAGAAAGAGAGGCATTAATGCTTTTTCCACCAGGGAGGATATTATGGTCACAGAATGACTCAAATACAAAGTAGAAAAAGATCTCAAACAATTGGCAAATTCCCTGTAGACATAATCAAACAGTACTAATTAGAAAAGCCTAATAAGTAGACAGATTGATACACACACATCATGATAAATGGGAAGATAGATCATTTTGCCTTGAAAATAATAATAACCATTGATAAAAAAGCCTACCTTAAAAAACTCAACATTGACAATCTCTAGTTTCTGCATCAGTCGCGCATACTTGTCCATCAATCTGACACATAGACAGCAATAGAGCTCAATGTTGACATATAAATTATAGAATTATATACACGCTGAATTGAAGAATATAGAGCAGACCTAAGGAGACTGAGTGATGATGCTGTTTGTGCTGTCATATTTTCATCAGTCCCATGCAAAGAGTTGTGTCTTGCAAGACCTGATTTGGCAATACGACTAGGAAGCTGACTATCTTCATCAATAAAATCTGCATGAAGATCCTCATTCTCATCTTCCGAAATAGTCCCATTAGCATGGTTTACATCGCTACTTCCAGAAGGAGATTTAGTGTGCTGGGGTATCTTATTAGTATATCCAGCTCCTTGTGTGGCCAAACCATTGGAGTGGAAGGAATCGGTATGCTCTTCCGAGTTGCCATTAACCTTTGGCAAGAATGGGTTTCCATTTTCCAGCCAATATGAAAATCCACCCTTCTTCGACCCACTAACAACTGGTCCAGCTGATCTACTTTCATGCAGTAATATGGAACTAGGAGAATTATCCGATGAAATAATGAGAGCTGCTCCATCACCTACCAATCCTGGAAAACTAACTACTTGAATTGTGTCTGGCGGCATAAATTGCCAATTCTCCTTCTCCATCACCATTTTTAAGGCCTGGAATGTATTGAAAGGAAAAAGAACTTGAGCAAGATATTAATCCATCCTAAAATTTCTTTCAATTTCATAATGGCAGCAACAAGATCAACATATCAACGTAACAGATGAGCATGCATCATAAGAAAATTGTTGCAGCTTAAAAAAATGACATTCCAGTCTAGATTTTTCATATTGGAGACAAATTTAGCATGATCCTATTATAGATTAAAATAGTTAATACAAAGTGAAAGATTGTCATATAACAGATTTAAATATACAGCCAGGGATTGTATGGATGACGATTTATGCTATACTTTAAAATTGAAAAGTATATGTTAGGAATACAAGCTAAGGAAAGGTCAAGGATTACATCCCATTTATATACACTTCCACACTTTCATGTAGAATCGATGTGGGATATCATAACAATCCACCCCCTTTCAAATCGGACTTTCCACGGACAGCAAACTCCTGGTGGCAAACCATGCAAGACCCACTTCCCGGGTGGCAACCCCTCTTGGGCCCACATCCTGGGTGGCAACCACTGGGGCCGGATAGCCCCTTTCCGCAGCCCACCAGAATCCGGCAGGCGGATCAATTGTTAGTACTATAAGCTATAAGCTAGGTGCCCTAACTTAACCCAACACACAAGGTTAAAGGTCAATAATTGACTCCCACTTATATAACAGAAAAGTGGTGTAGCTCTAGTAGTTAGAACTCCACGGCCTCCGCAAGGTCATTGATTCGAGTCACAACTTTACTTATTAAAAAAAAAAAAGATTTGTCTCACTTATATACCCTACCGCACTTGCATGTGGAATCTATGTGGGATATCATAACAGTATAACAAATGACAAAATGGAAGGACAGTAGAAAGAAGAGGTTTAGAACTTAGACAACATAAAGAAAACTTAAAATGGAAACAGAAATTGGCCACTTCTTATTCTTTGTCACTATAGTAACCACTTGACACTAAAACCATGAAAATGCTACCCCTTCAAAGAAACTTAACCACCATCTTCAAGCATCATCATTTCCATCATACCAGCTTTCGGCACCTCCCTCTCCCCCTGTTGCCACCTCTACCTTTCACACAAGCCCAACCGTTGTCAGTGGACAATGTGCAAATATCATTTAGCCTAACCCCATATTCATACTTGCAACTCAGTGGCCACCCCTACCTAAGAACCAAGCAGTTGCAACCCAGGTCATCACGTTCCACATGGCAGTAAGTAAGGTCAAGCACTCAAACTCTTTTTCCAACACCAACATGTCAAGCAAAAACTCTCTTGTTCTCTAGCTAAGGAAAAGAAGTGACAATGAATAATAATGAAGAAGGTTCGTCACACCACGAACTAACTGTTTGAAATATGAATCAAAGGATGCATTATGCATACAACCATGCTTGAGAGGGATAGGAATTCAAGAATACAAATCTCAGTTCTCATCAAGCCTAACTTAAGTACGTGACTGAATACGAGATTATTGTTTTTACAAGGTCCTTTATATCAATTTATATTGGAGAGGCAACTTTGACCGTAGCAAGATGACTTACATGGAAATTTATTCTTGTCCCTCTAGTTTTTAGTCTTCTATACTAGAGCAATTTTGACATTTCTTATATTTCTATTCTGTTAATCTTTCTCTCAAGCTAAACTATGGTATCCATTATGTCAAAAACTCACACATTTATCATATGAATTCCATCCAAGAATTTGCACATTAAATTTTTTTAACCAGATACATTTGGGTCAACAAGATAATACCATAAGTTGAAAGATATAAAATAGAATTATAACATCCAAGAATTTGCACATTAAAATATTTTAACCAGACACATTTAGTCGTTCAACAAGATAATACCAAAAGTTGAAAGATATAAACATAGAATTATAACAGACTACCGAGCAGTTCCCACATGAATCTTTTAATATAATAACACAAGCTCCATGAGTGGACTTACATAAATATTCTGACGATGGAAAGCAGCAAAATAACCTTCACAAATGGATTTAAGTTTCTGGCGGAACTCGGTAGCTTCCATCCCACAAAAAGCTTCCCCAGCCAATATAAATACACTCAGATCTTCATAATTTCTCAAAAATTGATGAATGCTAGTCGAAGAAACTGCAGACGAAGAAAGCAACACCGATATACGGCTTGTTGTAAGTTGCCATAGGTTCCGGCGACCCCTCTGTAAGGCATGTGCAATATACGTTACAGCATCATTTTGCAGTAAGAACCAAGGGGAACCACTACTTGATGCTGCACTTCCATCATCTCTTCTCTCATCAGTTGAATTATCTATGAGCTTGGAACCAAGGGTTTCAGTAGTATCACAAATAGATGCAGAATCTTTTGCAGGTGCTTCAACTGAGGACGAAAGAGGTCCTCCCTCAGTTAACGCAGAAGCTGAGCCTTCTCCAGCCTGAAGAGTAGAAGAAACTTCTCCAGCAGTATCCTCAGAGATCCCAGATAAATTACTCTGTTCAATCCCACAGTGGATATGGCAGGATGGCACCTGTCACAGCAAATATAGAGCCTCATGAAAACATTAATTTCGACTAAAGCCAGGATAGCTTAAGCACCAGCAATGGCATTGGGAAGCCACGGCAAAGGTGAATTTCCTTGTTTGCTCACCTTCTGTTTTAAGAAAGAGGGAAATTACAAATGATATATTTACCCCTAGATGCATAGATATGATGAGAATGTTTATTTTATTAATCAATATATTAATTTTTCGTTTGTCTTATTATTCTATTATTACTTATACTATGTGCAAATGCAATATATATTCTTTAATGTGTATACAGGATATGAAATAAGTATATTCTTTTATGAACACGCTTATTATTTTATTCAGATATTATCAAACAATCAAACGAAAATGTATAAAGAATAAGGATGCAAATATTACTACATTGCATGAGCATATAGGGCTTATAATGCTAATATATATTAGTCTTATTGTAAATACAAGTAATAGTATCTACAAACTGAGAACTGATGGCCTACAAAACGGTGTGCCTACTTGACTAAAAAAAAAAAAAAAAAAAGTTGTACTCTGGAAAAATATGCCACTGTTTGGGACGAAGGGAGTAAATGTTAAAAGTCGAGTTTAAGAAGGTGAGCAAGGTACAATCATCCATGAACAGTTTGACAAAAGCACAAGTGATATCCTTAAAAAATGTCAGTTGACCCATTTCTATAGAAATTATAAGATAAATTAAAATAAATACAGAACAAATAGGCATTCAACAAGTAGATTTTCCCCAAGCAAAGAAGTAGCTTTACATTGGTAATAGACAGGAAATAGATATATAAAAGTTGTAAACAAGATATGGCAGTTTGAGTAAAGGAAAATCAAGAAAGAATGAATGAAAGAAACACAATAGAGAAAGGGTGACCCATAGCTTACTTTATCTTCAAGCTGGAAGCTCGTAATTGCATAGTAGGAACACATCAACTTGAAGAATGCAGCTAGTGTTGCCAGTAAACACTGCCTGAACTTGGATTCAGGTATTTGAGTGCACAAATCACTGAAGGTAAGCCTAGACAGGAAATTGAGACAAGTCACAAAATGCATAATATCACATCTACTTCTAACTTCTAAGAAAAAATATTGAATAAGAAAGCCCATGGAATAGAAATATATCCACAGGTGGCAGGCTTTTAAAGCAGTATAGCTCATACCTTGCAATTTGCATATTCGGATTTTCATCATCCTGCAAAGAATCAAGCTTTAAAAGAAGTCTATAATGCTTGATGAAGATATAATAACTGGAAGAATCTTAAAAAGAAGAAATAAAACTGTATTAGGATTTTTATAGAAGAGTCTTATATATATATACCAAAAGCAGTTCAAGATCCTGTGTTCAGGTGTGGACGTGGTATGCTTCTTTTCGGTTATATACTGCAAGCATCTCTTAGATAATGGCTTGAAGAGTACTCTTGGTAGTGGTATGTAACTTAGTTGGCTATGATATGTCTCCATTCAGATCTTATTATCCTTAAGAATAATAAATTTGATACTGGTTTCTTTAATGATTTGATACTCTTTTTCCCATCAGCAAAGGATAGGAAGAGGAGAACAGTAGATGGGAATGAACATAAATTTTTGAGTAACTGAAAGAGATGTGAATAGTGCATTTACTTTAGCTTGAGGTTGGAGGCGAAGGGGTTAGAGTAGGGCAGATTCCAATCATCTTCAGTTAGAACACAAATATACTCAAAAATCCCTGTCTCTCCAAAAGACGACAATACCTGGTGTACTACATATTAAGTGAAATGACTTCTTAGAAGGTACAGAAGCTGCCAACAGGTTAGATGACGAAATTCGTTTTGCCTATTTACTTGTTTACTTGTTCAATTGCCTAGTCAATTGGAAATGCCATAAATTGCATGCTAAACAAGTACTCCAGATATACATAGAACATACATCTTGCAAGATGGTCCTCAGTGCAGAGTGACTTTCAGAGAGGACTTCCTGCATGAAGAAGCTTTGTATCTTTTCAGCTAGGCCGGAAACATCACCAATCAGTGCATACGCATCAACCACCTGCAGGAATGAGTATAACCATAGCTTAATTTTGAAACAAAAATATCAACTAATAAATGTATGTTCATGTGGTGGACCTGACAAGGACAATAACAATGAAGTACAATATATAAAACTTATTGCCAGTTTCACAAAAAAAAAATCTATAATAACAAGAAAAAAACAAGCCTAGGAGCCCTATTGTCAAAGCAAAAAGTGTTACAATCTAAACCTTTTTCATGGCCAGGCTTCTTAAAGATGGAAAGACACGAGATATGAAATATAATGACTATTAGCTCATGATATGATTTGACTATCCAGTTTCAATAAATAACTAATGTCAATTTCTTGTAAAAGCTATTGCACAATGAGAAAAGTAATATTAACCCAACAAGCACTCTAAAACATCACATGGAATTCTTCTCATGTATCTACACTTGACTTAATAGAACAAACTTCACATTTTTAGGAAAATGAGAATGAATGGATCAACGGGATCTAAGCTTCAAGTGAATATAAGAGTCTATGATTTATTATCTTTAGTTTTCAATTTTGTAATGGCACTATGATACAGTAGCCTAGTATTATGCCTCTGAGGAGCCTTAAGTTTTTCTTTGTCTTTGGATGCTGGAACTTCCAAAGAAATGCCACTGCATATGCATAATATTATGAGGCCCAAGGGAAAGTTGAAATAGATAAAAGAATCTCTGACAAAAATGGAACGAAAAGATACATAGAAGAAGAGCAACAAATGAGATAAGGATGAATTATCTTGCATCATTTTAAGGAATTCAGTCAATGAAAAAGAATTGTGCAATATGATGCATCAATAAGCCAAAAACAATTCAAAGCTGTACAAAGGCTTAATAAATCCTCGACAACACAATATATTGATAATTGGAATCTACAAAATTGTGTGAATAAGAATACAGAAAAGGAGTGGGTAAATAGTTAAGTAGAATTTTAAGAATAAGAAATCTTTTTAGTTACATAAAACCAATCTGAAACTAACAGTGAGATAGCCATCCTCTTTGAAGTCCTGGCACACTTCAAATAGAAGTGAATCCAATTTTTGAAGAGTTTTCCCCAACCAAACCTGCATGAAATTGGCATGTTTGAAGTAAATTCAACAATGAGAAATAAAAAAGAACACAAGCAGTATATAATGATGAGTGTGTTTCTTATGTATTTTCAAAATATATATAATTGTTTAATTCACCTCAACACCGCGGCTCATCTCTTGCACTGCAGAAAGCTCTGACAAACTATCTAAAATTTGAATATACTCAGGCAGTACTTGAAAAGCCTAAAATGAGAGGGGAATGTGTTAAGAAAGAACATTTCAACCACTTATGACCATAAAATAATATGCAGAGGAAACACAAACTCTGGCAGGAGAAAAAAGGAAAACTCAAAGAGAACTGAAATGATCATCATTTAGAACCCATATAAACTGAAAAGTACCTTAGAGAAATTCCCTTCCTCAACACAAGTTTCAAGAGCCATCTGCATGTCTACTGCATGACCAAGCTCAGTTAGGATGGGAAGCATGTCCTGCAAGTTGCAATAAATAGTATAGGTAAAGGAAGAATCCCTTTATGAAACAGAACACTTAAACCAATGGTTGTGAATTATTACAGTAAGTAAGGTATTAGAAAATTAAAGAAAGAACTAAAAGAATAAATGAGAAATGATAAAAACCCATAGGAACGACACTCAAGACCTGCAATAATCAACTTTTGGCTAGATAAGAATTTAAAAGTTAAAAAGCATCCTGATTCCTGAGATAGTTCATAATTTTCACAGATTTGGATGACTTCATATGTCAAGCAGCATATAATGATCAACATAGGAAACTGATGATGATTTTCTAAGAATGTGCCAACAATTGGAAATGATGATTAGATCCCTAAGGACATCTTTAAATATGTTACGCAGAATTTGTAAGGGGAGGGAAGCAGAGAAGAAACACAATTTGGACAAATGAATCATATAGACTTTCAGGAGGACAGTATACCAGAAGAGCTTGTTTCTTCTTGGAACTTTCTGTAACGATTAGATCCCTTGACACCTCATTCCTGGATGAGGTAAGGTATCTTCTCCCATTCTGCACAAAAAACAAGTATCATGACAACCCTAGCTTTATACGAAAACGATCAACCATTGATCTAGATGTTGGAGCAATTGATCTTCCCAGTATTCATGAGCACGATGTTCATATAACTTTAAATACTCCCTCCATTTACCAAATTTATTCCCACTGCATTTTGTGGCATGTCCACCAAATCAAGTCTCAAACCCTTTATGGAAATAAATAATACTTACAAACAGTTACTTTATTCATTAATAGACCCACAATACCCATAATATCCTTAATCAATTTTTTTCAATAAAATACTAGTTTTCATTAAAAACAGTGCCCAATTATTTTGGCAAAATTTGTGGACAAAGGATGTAATAATTTTTATGTTTTTGGAGAAGATACTCTATTCGATTAGCTTAGCTATCACAGTATGGTCTTATGCAAATACATAAATTATTAGATGTTATTTTGACAGTTGATGATTGTGTTAGAACTTTGATATCTGGTACTCAAGAGAAGGAAATAATGTCAAGAAGCAGATTGCCAAGAATAAGAGTTTCAAATATTAATTTTTGCTATGCAATCTAAGGTGCTTCCGACAATTTAGTTGAGGCAACCATATAAAGGTTTTGAGTTTAGTAACATTTATCAGATTTACCAGCAAGCATCCAGAATTTAACTATTCTAGTTGCGAACAGTTATATGGTAAAAGAGTCACCTGCTTACCATGCAAATAACATTTGCAATCTTCAAGTCCTTCTCTAATTCCCTGACCAGATTCATCCCCTTCACTGAAACAAAGTCCAGCCATAATTCAGGGTCAGAGGGGTTGCAGGATTTTCAGATAACAGAAACATTATTCATTGGAAGGACAAGCAGGTAACTATATTGTGAACAAAACAGATAATTAAATATGGAACAGTTCAAAGTTCATTCATTATTTTAGTAGGCAAATTGTGTTCGAGTTAAAAAAGCTATTTCCCACATTATTCGAGTATGTAAAAGTTCAAAGTTCATTCACGTTTCACCATGGTAGAAGGATTCTCCTACGACTATCATAGCCACAGATTTGCAAAATTAGAAGGGCGAATCTAGAGTTTGAGACCAAGAGAATCTTGCTAAGACTTATATTAAGAAGTAAACAGAGGAAAAATAAAGTAATCTAGCAGATAAGATATTTAGCACATAACAAATAGATACGGGTGCAACATATCATACTTTGGAAGAACTTTCCTACAGTCTAGAAACATTAAGTTTAAGGAATTCAAAAAGGAAAACCCACCCATTTCTTCATGATGTTCCATGACATGGTGTGACAAGCGCTCAGAAATTCTATCCAGTTGCGCTAATCGAAGGGCAGCCTATAAAAGAATTCAATGAAGATTGATCTGTGAATAAAGGGATATCTTAATATTCAAGCACAGTTATGAAACAATAAAACCAGCCATGTACACCCTCTGTCCCACTACCCATTCTTCCATTTTTTGGGTTGTTCCAGTTATATTAGCCATTCCCTTTTTGGCAAACTACTCCTAAATTATATCCCAACATTTCACCCTTATTTATAACAATAGCCACTCAATATCTACACTTTTTGTTTTAGATATATCACATTTTCTCTCTCCCTATCTCATCAATTGTACTACAATTATTATTTTAACACTTCACCTAAATTTGTGTGCCCAAACCCTATGGGCATTTTATAGTGGAGTGGAGGGAGTATCATTTAACGGAAAGTGCTCAAGTTTTGGATCTCAAACGTCAAAGTAACTGTCCATAAACTTTGGAGACAAAGAATCGCACATACAATTATCTTAAATTGTATCAGCCCAAAAAAAAAAAAAAATAGCCACAATTTCTGATGTTCGACAAATTAATAATATATCAAATTACAATTACAGGTGAAGCCTCTTAATATCATGGATATTTTACCAAATCAAAAATATTATCACCGTGAATAATATAATTAATCATAGAATATACACCCGTATTATTTTCTTCACTTTAAAACAAGAAACTTTTGGATTCCTTAGACAACTTTATTCAGTAAAAGCATTTTATTATTACACTAAGTAATCCAGACAGCAAATAATGGATTCATTTAGCAAAAGTTGATCTAATTTAGCGGCCTTCATTTTGCAAGTAGCCAGTGAAAAAAGAGCAAAACAAAGAGTACATGAACACCAAAAGAAAAAAAAAATTACACAAAAAACACAGTGATGAACACATGTATCCACACATGAACTGTATGCATCTAGCAGTAATATATCCATACCCAGGTAAGTGATCAATATATTACTCAAGCACAAGCTTTTTAAGACCAAACAACCAGAGGATACATAGGTGAACCATACATGTACATAAACACAAAGAGTGATCTCTCTGAAAAACATGAAATAGAAAGAGCAGGCTGGTGTAAAGAGAAAAACAAATAGCGAGCAAGAGAGAAAAGAGAGGGCCACATTGAACAGGTTCCCCTTATGAAACCAAGGGTAACAACATAAGCCTGTACTCATTGTGACAATAAAGGGTGGAATAGGACGATACCTTTTCCTCAAAATATGCTGCTTCATTCTCTTCAGAGGGAATTTGTTCTAAAATATGTCTAACAGGATCAAAATCCTAAAAGAAAAAGGAAATTCAAGCAGTTATTGTTAATTGCATGGCTCAAATTCAGAAGAAAAGGACAGGACCTTGAATAGTTAAACACAATACAACACCACTCATGGAAATCATAGTGCTAGCAACACATATAGGACTTCGCACCAAAGTTTAAGTGCAAATCCTATATCAAAAAGAAAGGAAAAACTAGCTGTTGTTCGTTTTATCATTGAAAAAAATAACTTGACAGCCAAGTGGCATTGCATTAATTAAATAGATGTGATCTGAAAATTACAAAGGTACCACAATCATCAGTGAAGAATTTGCTCCTTCATACTGAATACAGGAGCACATTTGTATGATTATAGATGGTTGACTAAAGAATTTTACACTGACCACCTCCGACCATATAGTAAAGCCAGAGATAATTATATTATACCACCAAATGTAGTTTAAGGCCTTTCATTGCATGTAACTACTCATTAAAGTGTAGCATAGAGATATGAGACACACTTCTGCTATTAAGAAATCCAATTAGTATATACCTCTTCATATAGTTCCTTCTCCAGCTCATCCACAGCTTGACCCTGAGGTTTGCTTCCATATATGAAACTTAATTCGTCAGAGCTTGAAGAGAGATTATGACGCTGATGTGGAGGCAGTCCAGCAAGAACACGGGCTACAGCTGCTGCTGCTGCAGCTCGTGCTGGGACCTGTTTTGGAATCAGTTACGTATATAAAGTCAAAAACAATTCAGAAACTTTAAGATTAACAAGAACAATTACTTTAAGGAACGCAGGAATAGCGAATCAAAGTACAACATCTGTTTATTGAAATCCAAATTCCTCTCAAGTAGAATTTATAATGTAGCACTGCTTTTAGTACGAAATTGGCCTTCTCATCTTCTATTCTAACAAGCTTTATGGAACTTGAACCTAAAAATGGTGTCAATCGCAATCACAATATTTTAGTAAACAAGTTTAGACATTCTGAAACTACAGCAATGAATAGAAGCAATCTCATTCAAGCCCCTCAGGGCAAGCCAATGGAGTCAATCTCCCACTCTAATCAACTAAACACAATCACACTGGCTAGCCTTTGATATAGATACAGCAATACAGATTCTAATAAAACATTAAACTTTAGACTCTTGTTTTCTGAAAGCTGTTCTCATACTGCTTAACACTTTTATTTCTTAGACGAGTACTCTAACCCCAGATCAACTAAATAGCACTTTATACAACCATGCATCAGCACAGTCGACAAATGCATGGATATGATACTGTTGTGAAGTAAATGAAAATAGGTACAAGTAATTCTAGCAAATCAACATCAAGATGCAAGTAATATTTTAATTAGTAAAACAATTTTGAAACTATTAGCAACTTGAGGAATTTGACCCAAACATAAATCACAGAATTCATTTACAGTATCAACATAAGTACCTTGCAGGAACTCCTAGATTATTATTGTAAAAAAGAAAAGAAAAAAAAAGGACAGCATCAAGTTCATAAATAATACTAATGCATGAACTATCTGAGGGTGCCACAAAGTCATCAACTCCACAAACCCCAATTTCGCAGTGCATCATACACGTTGCCACAATCCAATGTATGAAAAACTCAAGCGTATACACGATAACAAAAAACATCAGTTGAAGTTCAGGATAAACATAATCATAATACCTCGGGCCGATCGGTTGTGGAAGGCAAGAGACCAAGCGAACGCGCAGAGCGAACTGAGCTGAGCAGCTTCTCTCCGACCTTGGACAAGTCCATGCCACCTCCTTCTCTGGACAAGAGCAGCGATCCTAGGAACAAATACCGAGACAATTCGAACCCTCCCTCTCCAAAATCGCCAACACCGCCACCACCAGCGGCATTCAAGAGCAGTAAAGGACTAAGAGGAAATGGCAGTGTCGGTGTATTGTCACCCGGCTGCATTTCAATCACGCGCCGCCGCCGCCGACGGAGAGTGAATGAGGACGCGTCATTGTAACCAGATCAGATCGGAAATCATAGGGTAATGGTAGTTGCAGAGAGTGTTGGTGTGGGTTTGATTTGCTTGGTTTGGGTTTACTGTAATTGATTGCGAAGACTTTTTTCCGTTGGATCTTAAAGTTCAATAATTCGATGCAACAAATCGGCAACTCGCACCTTCCTCTGAAATTTTTGGTCTACTTTGTTATAATATATGTAAATATATTATTATATTTTATGGATATAATATTAGGAATATATTCAGTGGGCTTTAGGCCCACAAGACTTAGGGTTAGGTACTCTATTTATACTGTATCATTCCCTTGTACTCTACATTTCTACACATTCATTGTAACGGCAGTTCTTATTAGTATAATCTCCTGGCTTGGTCGCCCCCAGACGTAGTCACTTTGTGACGAACTGGGTCATCAATATTGTCCATTTACTTTTATGCTTTACGCTTTCCTCTCAAAATTACAACACGTTATCAGCACGAGTCTCTACAAGGAAAGGATTCACGAGAGGATTGCTCAAGCTGTTTTCTGGATCAAATTAATAAGGATTAATTTTAATTTTATTGCTGAAACTGTAAGTTTTTATTTAATTAATCCTGAAATTTTTTATGTATAGGTATCCTACAGATCTTATGTTATAATTATTTGATAATATGATTTTTGCATTCACTGCATTCCGTATGCTTATGTGGTTCATATGATATTGTGAAATACGAATAAATACGTATCAACTGCTCAAGGTGTATTCATGATCCGAAATCTGCTCTTTTAGTTCTTGGATATCACATACGAATTCACCATATCTACGTGTATATATCCTGTTCATATGCTATAAACCATGATCTATGGTTTTTACTGCTCAAATTATAAGTTTGATTGAATATGTTTCATGTTCTTCATATGCGTTAAATACCAATTGTCATATGCGTTAAATGCCAATTGTTATCAAATCTTTATGCATATTCCACTTTTGCGATATGTTGAAAATTATGATCTGCTATGCCTGTATTTATATGCTCCATATGTTTATACACTGTTACGTATGCCTCATATGTATTTTTCGAAATTGAGCATAACAAAACCCGATTCAAAACCCTCAAATCCGAATTGAAACTCCTTGTTTCCAGATCATCAGAAACCCTGTTTTGCAAAATAAAAAACCCAGTTCTCTTTTTTGAGAAATCGAGAAAAAATTTCGAAAACCAAAATCTGGAAATCGGAAATTCTGAAAACCTACCTATCTCGACGAACAAAAATGCCGATTCCGTCGACGGCAGGCTTCTCATCCGCGACTCCTCCGTCTGCGCGATGGTTGCGAGGGTAACGGACAGAGAACGACGGCCCCCTGAAGCGGGCCGCGTGCTGCGACGCCGCCTTTTGGCGCGACGCCGCCTCTGCCAGGACGATTACTGCCCGATAACAGGGCATCGACGGCGATGGCCTTCGCCACGCGTCCGCCTCCCACCGCGACCGCCCTTTGCCGAAAAGCATCTTCGCGACGCCGTCGGCTGTGCGACGACGAACTGACCGCGGCGGCCCCCTTCAGCGGCGGCTACTGCGACGCCTGCAACGGCGGCTAACCGCCTAACGGCGCTGCCCAAATTTTTGCGCCGCGACTGCACAACCAGCGACGGCACCGCCTGTGATGGCAAATTTGCGCCGCGATGACGGCTGTGGGCTGTGCGAAAGTGGTGACGGCGAATGACCGGCTGTGCAACGGCGAAACGATCGGCGCCTTTTCCGCCTTTTTCTCGACTGGAAACTGAAACCTTGACAAATTCTTGATCCAAGAATCTGAAACCCTAATAACTATGGGCCTTAGTTTATAATGTTTTGGGCCCCTTTAATCTGAATTTTACTCTTGGGCCTGTGCCCTTTTAATTCTGAAATTGGGCCATTGCTTTTTAACTTGAATTGGGCCGAGCCCATCTTATAATAAAAAAAAAAAAACAATTTACTTGGCCATTTTTTTTAATTTAATTGATTGGGCATTTTATTTAGTTGATCCTAAATTAATTTGGATCCTAACAATTATTTTTGGGCCCGAAGTCCCATTAATAAAATTCATAATGGTATTATGAAGCCCAAATCTTCAAATTTTTTTTTAGGCCTTATCCAATAATTATTTTTGGGTTCAAGTCCCATTAATAAATGTCTCATAAAAGTCATACATCCAAAAATATCAATACCTCCTATAATTAATTATTAATTTTTGTCTTAGCTTTTTTATTGAGCCTTAATTATTAAATGCTACAAACAAATAATTTTAATAAATTTCCATTTATTAATTTTTGTAGCAAAAACATGTCAAACATCACTAAATGTGAATTCGATTAATTGACACTTGATTGCCATAACTATTTGACATGGGCTCTCAACGTTGAAACTCACCTTGTCTCTAAAGACCTTACCGACACAACTAGACAACCATCTAAATCCACAACTGCCAAAATGGCACAAGCTCTAATCTTCTTAAGACATCATCTTCACAAAGATCTTAAGAACGAATACCTCACTGAAAAAGATCAATCGATGTTATGGAAATCCCTCCAGGATCAATTCCAACAACAACACGATGTGATCCTCCCCGAAACCAGACATGAATGGATAACACTTCGTTTCCAAGACTTCAAGTCTGTGACGGAGTACAACTCCGCCCTACATCGCATAGTTTCACAGCTCAAGCTGTGCGGTGAACCGATCCCTGATGATCAGTTGATCGAGAAAACTCTTTCCACATTCCATGCTAGTAACCTTGTACTCCAGCAGCAGTACAGGGCCAAAGAGTATCAAACACACTCCGATCTTATTTCTGCACTTCTAGTTGCAGAAAAGCACAACCAATTGTTGATGAAAAATCACAATACTAGACCGGTTGGCTCACAAGCTGTGCCTGAAGCACATGCTACTCGGAGGAACTCTAGAGGCCGTACACGTGGGAAAGGAAATGAGGCGAGTGGGGGACGTGGATCGACCCGAAGTCGAGGCCGTGGTAGGGGAAGAGGTCGAGGTCGCAACAATGCACAATATAGTGCAACTGAAATGAATGCACCTCAAGATCAACTATCGAGCTTACGTGCACAGAACAAACAAGTCTGTCACAAGTGTGGATGCGACGACCATTGGTCTCGCTCGTGTCGTATACCAAAATATTTGGTGGAGGCGTATCAACGTATGCTAAAAGACAAAAATAGGAAGGCTCATCACGGTGAAACACACCACACTGACCTGCCCAAAGCAGGCTTTGTCATAGACAAAGGATGACCTCTTGGGTGAACATATGACTATTGACTACAAATTTAATACGTTTTTGATAAAGTAGGACCTAAGTGATCCCTTGTGCGGCTGATCAATCAGCGTCTGTAATCTTGGCTCTCCTTAGCATTCCTCATATCTAAACGTAACCAAACATACACTTAAGTGCTTATGGAGATTAATATTGTGTGCTTAGTAGATAGTGCTACTACACATATTATCTTAAAAGATAGACAATTTTTCCAAACATTAACCGAAAAGAAAGGAAGTGTCACTACTATTTCCGATGACGACATACAAATCGTTGGCTCCGGAAGAGCCTCGATCATTCTACCTATGGGTACCGAACTGATAATCGAAAATGCTTTATTGTTTTCACAATCAAAGCGTACCCTCCTCAGTTTCAAAGACATTCGACAGAATGACTATCACATTGAAACAAATACTGAGGACAATAGTGAATATCTGTTGATGACTCACTATTCAAATTGTCGTAAACACATCGTCGAAAAACTTCCATCTTTCTCGTCTGGCTTGTATTACACATACATCAGACCCTCAAATCTCCATATAGCTCTTAATCTAAAATTTAATGATCCAAATTCTTTCAAATTATGGCATGAGCGGTTAAAACATCCAGAACAATCCATGATGCGTCGGATTCTATGTAATTCATCTGGCCATAACATAACACACAACAGAATCCCTTCTGTTAATGAATACATATGTGATGCTTGCACAATGGGTAAACTCATAATTCGTCCTTCTAGTAGTAAAGTAAGAACTGAATCTCCTAAATTCCTTGAGCGGATTCAAGGAGATATTTGTGGACCAATACACCCAGCATCTGGACCATTTCAGTACTTTATGGTCCTAATAGATGCATCCACTCGGTAGACTTATGTCACCATGCTATCCACTCGCAATACTGCTTTTGCAAAGCTTATTGCTCAGATTATCCTGTTGATATCACAATTCCCAGATCATCCAATCAAATCCATACGCATGGACAATGCCGGTGAATTCACCTATAAGGCATTTGATGATTGTTGCTTGGCATTGGGAATCAAAGTGGAGCATTCGGTCCCTCATGTTCATACTCAAAATGGTCTAGCTGAATCATTAATTAGACGTCTTAAATTAATCGCTAGATCACTACTACAAAAAAAAACGAACTTACCTGTTTCATGTTGGGGGCATGCAATCTTACATGCATCATCACTAATCCAATTCCGACCAACTGCATATCATGAATATTCCCCTATTCAACTCGTGCGTGGAAATGAACCTAACATTTCTCATCTGCGAACATTCGATTGTGCAGTGTATGTTCCAATACCACCACCTAAGCGAACATCTATGGGCCCACAAAGGAAACTCGGTATTTACATCGGTTTTGTATCTCCCACAATACTTAAATACCTCGAGCCTTTAACTGGGGATCAGTTTACAGCCCGTTTCGCTGACTGCACATTCGACGAAGATCTATTTCCGGCCTTAGGGGGAGAGAAAAATACCACAATTAATAAATGCCGTGAAATTATGTGGAACACAAAAGATCTTCAATACTTAGGCCTACGCACAAATCAAACTTGAACCAGAAGTTCAAAAGAAAATAAACTTGCAATAATCAACAAGTAATCTGCCAGATGCATTATCAAATGCATTACTGATTATAAATGAAGTGACTATGAATAGTTAAGGATGCCCCTATACGCCAGAAGCATAATGAACCTCCTTACACAAAACCATGGTATATTAATGCTAATAATATATTCAGTCACTCATGAAATCTCCTGAAGAGATTCGTCCCGAAGACGAGAAATCCTAGTAAAAAGCACGTGCACATAGCAATCAAAATACTAGGATGCGGAACACCCAGATCAAATGGGAAATGATCAAGATCTGGTTTACATGAATCTTAATAAACACAGGAGACAAACATATCACTGTTGTCGACAACATATTCGTACCCATAGTTGCTCTTTCTAAAATCTGGTACCAGTATCTAAATTTGATTAGATGCAATAGAAAGAAGTAAATATGGAAGAGCTAGACTCGCAAAATAAACTGTTTTGTTCTATCGTACATACCCCTAAACATTTTATCCCTGAAGGATATAAATGGGTATTAATACGAAACAAAATGAAGTTGAGAGATACAAAGCGAGATTAACAGCTTAAGGGTTTTTCGCAGTGACCCATTATTGAGTTTGATGTGATCAAACAAATACTCCTGTTGTTAATATTATACAGTTCCGTCATATATCCCTGGCAGTTAAACGCAGTTAATGGACATAATTACCGCATACTTATACGGATCATTAGATTATGACATCTATATGAAAATCCCTGATGGATTAACTATTCCTCAAATGAGGAATAACGAACATCGTAGTATGTTCAGCATTAAGTTGCAACACTCGTTATATGGCTTAAAACAGTCAGGTCGTATGTGGTATAATCGACTAAGCGAATTCCTCCTGAAGAAGGAATACATAAATAACGAGTCTTTTCCTTGTGTCTTTACTAAGAAATCCCTTAATGGTTTTTGCATCATCTCGGTGTATGTGGATGATCTAAACATTATCGGAACAAGGAAAGAGATTGAAGAAGCAAGTTCAATCTTAAAAACTGAATTTGAAATGAAAACTTTGGGTAAAACCAAGTTCTGTCTCGGCCTGCAGATCGAGCATTTCCCTGAAGGAATACTGATACACTAATCAGCTTACCTAAAGAAAGTGTTGGAGAGATTCCATATGGATAAATCTCATCCTTCAAGCACTCCAATGGCTGTCTGTTCCCTTGATTTGGAAAAGGACCCATTCAGACCTAAAGAAGATACCGAAGAGCTATTGGAACCTGAAGTTCCATATCTAAGTGCAATTGGTGCACTGCTCTATCTTGCAAACTGCACTAGGCCCGATATTGCCTTTGCAGTCAATCTACTTGCAAGGTTCAGTGCCTCCCCTACAAGGAGACATTGGAATGGTGTGAAACACATCTTACGATATCTTCAAGGTTCTCAAGATCTTGGCCTTTTCTGTCAAAGAAACCAAGACAAAACACTTATAGGTTATGCTGATGCTGGTTATCTATCTGATCCCCATAATATAAAATCGCAAATGGGTTATGTTTTCCTCTGTGGTGGAACAGCCATTTCATGGAGATCTGTCAAATAAACTTTGGTGACCACATCGTCAAACCACTCAGAGATCATAGCTCTGTACGAAACTGCACGAGAATGTGTGTGGTTAAAGTCCCTTATAAAACACATTCACGATTCGTGTGGTATCCCTTCTATTGACTTAAGCCCATCAATTATCTACGAAGATAATGCTGCATGTATTGCACAAATGAGCAACGGCTATGTCAAAGGGAACTTGACGAAGCATATATCCCCAAAATTCTTTTATCCTCACGAACTCCAGAAGAGTGGTGAGATCACGATAAAACAAGTACGCTCAAGTGACAATCTAGCTGATTTGTTCACTAAATCCCTTCCCACTTCGACTTTTGAAAAGTACGTACATGGAATCGGGATGCGTCGACTTGGAAGGTTGTTATCTTCAGGGGGAGTAACAAATGTTAAACAATCCTGATGATTGTATCCTCGAGGCCATTTGTAATACTCCACTTGGTAGCACTTGCATTCTTCCTTGTCATATTATATCCAAGGGGGAGTGTTATAATATATGTAAATATATTATTATATTTTATGGATATAATATTAGGAATATATCCAGTGGGCTTTAGGCCCACAAGACTTAGGGTTAGGTACTCTATTTATACTGTATCATTCCCTTGTACTCTACATTTCTACACATTCATTGTAACGGCAGTTCTTATTAGTATAATCTCCTGGCTTGGTCGCCCCCAGACGTAGTCACTTTGTGACGAACTGGGTCATCAATATTGTCCATTTACTTTTATGCTTTACGCTTTCCTCTCAAAATTACAACATACTTTTCGCTCTTATTCAACTTTCGCCTTCCAATTTTCCTACTCCATAAAAATTTTGCATATTCTTTATTTTACAAAAAATTTACTTACTTTTAAAATAAAAATGCTTTTCAAAAAATTTCACCTATGTAATTTTCATCTCATAATTTTAATTTTATATTTTTAAATATTATATCACTAAAACCACAATAATATTTTAAGAGATGGAGATAGTACGAGTACTATATTTTAAAGTTTTCGACAATAAAAGAATGACAAAAACTTATATACAAATTTTTACCGTAGAATTATTCATTTTTTGAAAATTCGCGAATCTAAATCGGATCGTGTCAGATTTAAGTATTTTTTTCCAAAATTCGCGCAACTTGTAATTTAAGTTCTTTTCACTCCTAGATATGTTACAAATTGGGCAAATGCATGTTACTTTAAGGCAAAATGTGTGTTACAATCAGACTAAATGTTATTTTCTACACATATTCATTTATTTATGTAGAAGTAAATATTTTTCATGCAATGTAACACATGTATATATTACATTGTATATGTAACACATATTTGTTCTTAATAAAAATACATTTTTTCCTATAGTAACACATATATGCTCATATAATAACACAAATTGAGGAGCAAATATGTGTTACAATTAGAGTAAATGTGTATTATTGCAAATGTATGTTACAATTATAGTAAATTTGTGTTACTGCAAATGTGTGTTATATTTAGAATAAATGTGTGTTACTGCAAATGTGTATTACAATTAGAGTAAATTGGTGTTATTGCATGATCAAATGTGTGTTACTATATATACAAACATTCATTTATCCTTAGAAAAACATATATAAGGTATTAAATGATGTATAAGTACATGAACAACATATTATTAACATAAATCAACAAAGAGAATAAAAAAAATTAAGTAACACATATTTATTCTTGCAAAAATACATATTTTCTTTATAGTTACTTGAAAAGTACAAAAAAAATTAATTTTTTAAAGAATTAGTAACACAAATTTTGTCTAATTGTAACACACATTTGCTCAAATTGTAACATACCTGGAAGCGAAAAAACCTGGAATTACAAGTTGTGCGAATTTTGAGAAAAAATATCCAAATCCGACCTGACTCGGTTTAAACCCGCGAATTTTTCAAAAGTGAATATTTCTACCGTAGAAATTTCTATAAAAGTGTTGTTCTAAAAGAATATTATGTGTAGTTTTATTTTTTAAATATTATATAATTATGTACCTTATTCATTAATATATAAAATTGTGTAATTTTTAAGTAGATTTTTTTTTTACATTGTTACAATAAAAACTTGTATAAAATAGTGTCGAGCAGAAGACTAACAATAATCATCACACATTTATTATATTACATGTGCACATATGATATTTTTGAATGATATATTTTTTAAGAAGAATGAGATGTCAATATGAAATTCAAGTCTCAGTTGTATATGAGACTTCTTCTATATTATCATCAAGTTTCATGCGTATTTAGTGCAGAGATGTCATGATTTAGTTTTTAAAATATATTTTTTCAAAAAAATTGACAATTTTAAAATAAAAATCATGAACTGAATTTTGTCATAAAAATTATTTGATAGCAGCGAAAGATTTAAAGATTAAATAGATTATAAACAAAAGAAACTTAATTTTAAAAATATAATTCATACATAAAATATAACTATCTCATAAGAATTTACCTTGGAAAAATATTAATTAATCAATAAATTTGTCGTTAATATGCAATAATTTAAAGGACTTATCCATCACATCTCTCCAGCATCAACTCTTCAATCTGAAAAATGTTAGTGAAGAGTGTTGATAAACTCCTGAAGCTGGTGAATTATGTGGCGTTCATCCTCAAGTTTATCAAATAAAATCATAGAATCAAGCAATAATTTTTTGCCCCCATCAACAAGATAAGAGAGAATATGTAGTATATTATCTGTTTTTAGAGTTGAAAAAATCCCCCCTTTGATGGAAAGTGTTTACACACATATATATAGGGCATTAAAGGTGGGAGATGACACCTTCTTGTGCCACTTGTCCTCTCTATGTGACAAGTGTCCTCACTACGTGACAAATGTCATTTTATTCTTTTATTTATGAATTTCATTAACGTCTTTATTCCTCTTTTTAAGCTAGCACGTGACTCGCTTATATCAACAATTGCCCCCTAGCATGGTGTTTGTTTAAGCTTATAGGCGACTAACAGACATCAGGCTATTCAATCACAGAGTTTATTCTGTATAAGCAAGTAGTTTAAGTTTGACTCGATTCGGTCTATCCTTTTCTTTATTCCTGTATTTTTCTTGAATTAACAAGTAAACGCGTTAAACTCAATTTATGGTGTTCCGCCCAGGTTTAAAGAAACTTTGCTTTTATAGTTGCAGGAATATTTCAAGTACAGATTATTGGCAAGCGCTTCACTGTCGCCAGAACCTTTCAAGAATATATTTTTCTCAACTTCCGTGTTGTAGGTCTTTAATCTAGTTTTTCTTTTATCACGGATGAAACCCTAACTTTTTTTTTAAAGATGTAAATAATAGATGTGCGACTGAATATAAGATTAATTACTCTTACCTTTTAGAATTTGGGAACTTACTGAGTTACTTTGTCCTTTGGCCAATATGCTTTGATTTTTTTCTTGTAAAATAGAGTAAATAATATACTTTTTACCCTTCTTCTAACGCCAATTGTTGATAAACTCCTGAAGCTGGTGAATTATGTGGCGTTCATCCTCAAGTTTATCAAACAAAATCATAGAATCAAGCAATAATTTTTTGCCCCCATCAACAAGATAAGAGAGAACATGTAGTATATTATCTATTTTTAGAGTTGAAAAAATCCCCCCTTTAATGGAAAGTGTTTACACATATATATAGGGCATTACAGGTGGGAGATGACACCTACTTGTGTCACTTGTCCTCTCTATGTGACAAGTGTCCTCACTACGTGACAAATGTCATTTTATTCTTTTATTTATGAATTTCATTAACGTCTTTATTCCTCTTTTTAAGCTAGCACGTGACTCGCTTATATCAACAAAGAGGTGAGCAAACAACTAGCTCAGTAGGATTTTCTGTCACAAATAAACATCACTAATAAATAAAACTATCAACTCACACAATATGCATACTCAATATTAATTTCATGGTTAACCAAGGATACGCTAGCTATACGGTTAAACCAATAATGCATGGTTTTCCATGAATAATCATGTGAAAATAAATAAATTTAAAAGTCATAACATGCATTTACAAAAATTATAGTAAATTGTGGTGTGTGATGCAACTAGCAACAATCTCACTCACATGAACAATTAAAGGTGAGAAAGTCAATCAGTTAAGAAGAAGAAAATCCCACTTAAAGATGTATAATTAAATGGATGCACTGAAGTAGCTTTAGTCCTTTTTGTAATCGTATCTTCACATGAAATATTTGGAAAATAATACCGAATTAACAATATGCAATATGCTACATACATCTCCTCCTTGCCAGAAATCTATTCACGCCAACTGCCACTGTTGTCCTCTGCTCTAATGCCACCAGAATTCGCCCACGCCACCAACACCAGAGCAACACATTGTTGGAGGCTAAAGAATCATCGCCTAGAACTGAAGTTGACACCCAAGCTGTGTAGTCGGACCACCACTATAATTGTTGAAATCTGTTTGTTCACCTGAATTGCCACCGTCGAAACCGCATTTGGAAGCTGAAGAAGACCACCGCTGCTCAGAGCATAGTCTCCATTAAAAAAATCGAAGAAGAGATGAAGAATAGCTCAACCCTTTTGAAGAGTTATGGAAAAATAAAAGAAGGAAAAAATACATTTTCAGTACGCTCGATCTGCCAATCCACCCGTCAGGGTGATGTTGATCTCAATTTGGGTGAAAGAGGAGCTCATGTATAGTGAAAAATCGCTCGGGAAGGCTATTTCCAATTGGTAAGTTAATTTTTGCTTGAACAAATTGACCGAGTCAGGGTGACACATATTTTTACAACACTTACTTTTCAAGTATAAGAAGTTCATGTAATAAAAGATAAGTGAATGATTAAATTATCGATCCTTGATATTAGTGGTTAGTGTATCCCTAGAACTATGTGCTTGTGTTCAACTATAGTACAAACTATATTGTTCCAATTAACTGAGTACAACAATTAAAAGTTAAAAATGATTAACTAGTGAAAGCAATTAAAATTGAACTCAAGAAATCCACTAATTAAAATAACTAAAAAAACAAGCAATTACGATAAAATCAACAAAGATTACCAATAAAAGAAAGTGTGTTTGGGTATTCTTCCCCATAGGGTAAATCAACTAGTGATTCAACAAAATCGTCTATACCTTTTGTAATTAGTTAAATATAGGAGCAGTCACGAAGAATATTACTTTAAACAGTACTTGATAAACATAAGATTAAAATGTCAACAAAAAATGTGGATCGTTATAGGAATTGTTCACCCTTTTCTACTCAGGTAATCACACGAGTCTAGAATAAATTCTAGTGTACTTTTCCACTCGTATACTAAGGTAACACACCTTTTGTCCCAGCACTAATTACCTAAAGTTAATTCAAGTAATTAATGTAGATTATACTTCTAATGGAATTACCCAACTCTCATTTCAATAACCCAATATTCACTCAAATTATCAAATTAAACTCATATTCATATGATATAAATGTGTTCATTCAACTCTCGTTGTAACAAATAATTTACAAATATGAATTAAAAGAGCTAATTATACAATTGATCAAACAATCTCCATCAAATTAATCGTTTGACCTTCAATTAGAATAGAACAACAAAATCAATCTATTAATCAATTATCCACATAATTCAAAACACCCAAACACTAAAGATTTAACCAACAAACATCATCTCCAATAGTCCCATAACAATTAAAAAAATCTATTAAACATTAAAAATTTAACCAACAAAATTTAATTTAAAGGGTCAAATTCACCTAAATGATTCATACAACTTCAAACTTCAATAATGTTTTCAATTCAAATGATAATTAACTAAGAAAACAATAACCTTAACAATTGTTTGAGTGTGTGTAGAGACTTTAAGAATTGAAATATAAGAGTTGTCCCTCTAATAAAAAACAATGTTGTTGCTCCCCATTTATTTTCTGAGAAAAATCTATTGCCTCTACGTACTAATCTTTCTTAAAATCTGAAAAATCAAGTTTAAACAGTGGGGAAAAGAGTTTGAGGTGAATTTACAAATTTGCCCTCCAAAATAAAAATATTGGATTTTTGTATGTAGTTGAGTGAGTCAACTTGGTCAAGCTCAGTCAACTTGCCCCCCCAACTCGCTTTGACTTGGTCGAGCGAAAATGACCATAACAGATCAGAAATAACCTTAACTGATCCATATACCTACTGTTTGAGCACTCCTATATGGCTCAGTTACTTCATAACTCTGCTCAATCAAGCAAATAAAAATGTATTATTTTCTTCTTGTAATAAATCTATAAGTGGGAGCATTTCTTTCTCAAATGTCTTCGATGGTTGAAGAATAGGGACAATGGCTTGAGCTTCAATTCAAGGGCAGTTTCAATGGCTTTGAAATTCATTTTCATGTGTAGTTGCAACTTCAATTGAACTACGGTTATTACTTTCTAGTGGCCTTTAATTTTCAGGTGAGTGGTTGTGCTTCTTTTCAGACAGCTTCTTCAGTTCTGGCATGTGGGCATGACTCTAACCGACAATGACTTGAGATGGTTGTTGTATCAGCGGTTGTTAAATGCAACAAGGGTTGTAGGCAGTGGACGATTTTGAATTTTAGCGAAGTGAGCAATTTGTTGTTTGTAGGTATTGATGGTGGTATTAAGAGCTTAGTGGTAGTTGATTTCCCAGCGTCAGAGCAAAGGTGAATTTAAACGCGTTGGCAAGTTGTGGTAGTTGGTCATTTCTTGTAGATTCAGGTGGAAGAAAAAAATGTGAAGAGAAAGATGCGACATTCTTTTTTTTTTTAGACTTCATTTGGTATCCCACACAAGATAAAAAAAAGTAGGACTGACAATAAGAAAATGTATATGAGTGATTGTGGTTAAAATGATTCTCATTAGTGTTTGGTAGACAATCAAATATATTTTTACACTTGTTTGGCAGGGTCGAATACACATTTTCTTTTTAAAAGTGGTCTCCTCTTCTCCACATTTTCTTTTCAAACTACTATCCACAACCATGGCACAACCACTGCTCTGTACCGTTGTGTCGCCTAAATTGGACCATAATCATTGCTGCTTCATTTATCGTGAACGCTAGAAGATGGAAGAAAAAGCAAAGCTCCTCCTCGCTACCCCTATCTCCACCATTACTGAAGAAGCTTGCTCACTGTCTTTAACGTCCCTCATTGTCATCCATCATAACTCCCAATTGCGAGAATTAAATTCGTTCACAGCTACCACCTAATTTTTTTTTATCGATAAAGAAAATTTATTATTAAAATTAGAGTACAAGGGGTACTCCACCCTCACAGAGATAATTCACGACTTACATTTAAATGTTTTAGTTCAAACAATTTCTACAACAAAATCCTGGGATCTTTGTTCCAAACCTCAAAGGAGAATTTATTTACAAACTCTTCTCTTACTGCTAACCATGACCAGACCTTTGCTTTGATCTCGAAGAATAATTTATTGGCATTCGACTCATTTCTTCAAAAACTGCTTCATTTCTCCCCTTCCAAATTGTCCAAATGATTGATGTCCACATTGTTGTTGAGAGCTCGAAAGTTCAGAATTTCCCATCAAATCACTATGTTGGAGAAGGTGTCGAGCAGGCTCAATAAGAGGTACCATATTCATTCTTGTCCATTTATAACAGTTGTTCCATAAGGATTGAGATATTTTGCATAAAAAGAACAAATGTGGAATATCTTCTTCAACCTCTTCCCATAGTGTACATCGAAAATCAACATTTACCTGTATAATTCTATGTCTTTGCAGAGCTGATTTTGTTGGTAGTCGTTGTTTAATGACTTTCCAAACGATAGCCTGAGTTCATTTAGGCGCATAACAACTCCATAATTTTCTGCAAGCTTCTTTCTCCCATGATTCGACGTCCACGTTCATACTCTCCAACACCTTTTTGTATGCAAGATTCGTCGAATACATCGCATTTGAAGCATGAATCCATCTCCACACATCATCTCCATCACGTGTCATTTGAAACATGTTTAAACAAAACATTGAAATGTTAAGAGAAACCATATTACTTTCCCTCAACTCCCTTTTCCAATTTAATGACCAACTCCACTCCTGATCACCCCACACTCCAACCTCATTCACCCGGGCCTCTTGTTGAGCACTCAATCTAAATAGTCTCGGAAATCTCTCTTTTAATGGACCTTCACCCTCCCACCAATCTAACCAAAACGAAGTCCTATCACATTTATTAACCACCATTTGAAACTCCTCACTCATACCTTTTACTTCTTCCACCTAGAAAATATCACATAAATCTTTCCACCAACCCGACATATATTTTACACCTCTCTCTCTTCTTCTACCCAAATTCAGATTTTTTCCCCACCAAAAATGGATTCTCTCCATATTTTGATTTAATCACCCGAACCCACAATCTCTCACTCTCACTCAACACTCTCCAAATCCATTTCCCCAAGAGAACCCGATTAAAAATGTTTAAATCTCTAATCCCCAATCCCCCATTCTTTTTTTCCTTGCACACATCTCCCCACCTAACCCATGGTATTTTTCCTTTATCCTCACTGCCCCCCCCCAAAAAAAAAAAAATCTCTGCACACTTATAAGCTCAGAAATGGTTACTTTAGGTAGTTTATAAAAAGAAAGGCAATATACCGACATTGCAGAAAGATTTGATTGAACCAAAGTAATACGACTTGCAAAAGACATAAATTTTCCATCCAAAACTTTCAATCGATGTCTAACTCTTTCAACTAAACTGCCCCAAGATATGATGATTGAAGCCACTGAAATTATGATGACAAAAAATGATGATTGAAGCCACTGAAATTGAAGCAGCTTGCCATCCTTTGTTCTGCTGCCAACGGAAGAAGTTTCTCACCAGCCACAGTTGTTTTCGAAGCTCGTCAACTCCACCTCTCAATTCATCGTCAAATGAAGCAGTATCTAAGGTCGTCCATTACCCTAATATGATTCTATCACCATCGGCTTCAAAGATTAGAGTTTTCTCAAGATATGATTTACATAAATTATTGCCACTATTATCCCTAAGATTTATTTTTCGAGAAGGGGAGTCAGTTCTGGTTTATAAAGATAAATAGTAAAATTAGATGAATGATTAAAAGGGCCTGAATTAGTGTCGGGCCGACAGAAAAAATATATTTATTGCCTACATAAAAAATGTGTATTTTTTGTTGTTAAATAAAATGTAAAAAATTATCCACATTTTTCTTTTATTTTTTTTACAACTTGTGTATTATTGTTGATTTTAGTTTTTGAAGTTTTTGTACACGCATATTTTGTGCATGATCCGTACATGAACATTTTATCGTACATGTTTATGCACGATCCATATATGCATATTTTGTGTACGATCCGTACGTGCATATTTTGTGAACGGTCAATATGTGCATTTCTCGTGACCGAACTGTACGTGCACATTTGTAAAAAATTCATATGTGCACATTCAATACAAATTTCGTGAATAATAACACTCTGGATGGTGCTCGCATTATAGTCAGTGGTCTTATCCGCATCTCTAAATTGACGAGCAGTGGTAGGGAAGTTGTTCGCGTAACGGTCAAAGTACCCATCCTAGTTGAACTCCTGCTCGACACCTTATAGATTGTGGTTTTCAATCAGTTATGGTCTCGAAAAATTAATCGACTCGAGGTACTCGAAGATAACCTCCTCGTACTCGCTAGAGGATACAATTTTAATGGGGGCAACATCACCCCCATCAGGGCGAGCAACAGGCTACTCGATGTTGTGCTTGCCCGACCATTGAGCTTTTTCTTCCTCGACAGAACAAACGACGGAGGTTGAGAACTATGGAGATATGAAATATAGATTAGTATATATATTGTATTTATTTATTGTTGAGATATTTAATGATTTTATAGGATTTTTATTAAAAAATTTAGTATCTTTTATTGATTTGGTAAGACTTGTTAGGATTTCGTTTAGTATTATAAATAGACATCTCAAGTTTATTGTAAAGGGAGTTGAATTCAAGATTAAATTGAATTGGGTTTAGTCTCTTTTATCTCGTAATTTAATTGTTGTTTTCCGACATTCTAATGAATCAACAGATTTAACACATTAATTGCGAAAATCATAATATCGGGTATTCATAGGATTGAATCAACATATTATATGTTTATGTTTTCTGCTGCTGCATCAGTTGGTATCCAGAGTCAGTAACGACTCCTATGATTCCTCGGAGATGCGGTTCCAGGCATCATGATATTGCCCTCCTCCAAGGGCAATTAACGACCACTGCTCAAGAATTAGAGGCACTCAGCCTCGAGTTCTTGGATCGAACAAATCATCGTGTACCCACCAGTCTGTACCACAAATTTCATACCCTTAACCAAGGAATACGATCGGTTCATACCTATTCAACAGAGTTTGCGCACCTCCTTCATCAGATTGATATTCATGAAACACAGAAGCAGTTAGTGACACGATACATAAAAGGATTGCAGCTTCAATTTCAAGAACAAATTCGGGTGCTAAATCCTAAGTCCCTTTTTAATGCACATGAGTTTGCAATTAAACTAGAATGCAGATTCAAACGTCACCAACCCACCACCGAGTGAGGGCCGTCCAACCCACCACCGATCGCTACACCACTAACTGTCCGCACAACATCCATGTCATACCCTCCATCAGCCTCCTCCCATGCCCAGTGATCCCGCCATATCCAGCCTGTCGTAACCCTCATTTTCGCCACAACAATATCTTCACAACCACTTTCACCAAATCTGATCACCTCCCACAACCACCACCAATCCACCGTCTACCATCAAATCACACCAGAAACAATAGCCGCATTAGTTGATAAAATTGATCGAAGTCTAGATTCTACCCATAATTGGAATTACACAGCCACTTAACCGGGCCATACTTTACCACCGACTCCCCAGCAATACCCACACTGTTCTCGATCAGCGAGCAATAACCAGATCTTCCGATCTGCATCCCAGGCACCGCCCCCCGCCATTTCGGAAAACACCCAGCGGTTTAATGTCATTGTCGCCCGTGGCCTTGACCAAACCGTCGGAGTTTGATGGCCTTATTCATCACACTTGCCGCACTCCGCCATTGCTGCGGACCACGACTCCAACCATGGTCGTCGACTTCAAACAGGCGGCCCATTTTTTACGCACACCATATGTGCTACCAACGGCGCCATCCGTTGTCGTTTGTCCACTAAATCCACCGCTTGCGGTCTTTTCTCCACTGCCGGTCCCAATTCCAGCTAGCGCTATTCCACACGAGTTTCCCGTAGAGGACGTCTGCTTTGTGGATGTGGACCACAGGAATGAGCTTATTGCCCTAGAATCAAAACTTGGACATCTCTGACTTGTGTCATTTAATTTACATGAGCCTACTACAATAAAAAAGAATGAGACAAATAATTTTGGAAAATTTAATTTTAATAATTATCATTATTTTGTTAATAATGATAGTTATTTTAATTTTTTTTTCAAAGATTAGGTACCATCTCAAGATTTTGGGCAAAATACGTACTACAGATATTTTTTAGGTCAAAGGTTCCAAATTTTTTGTATTATTTCTTTTCCTGATGTTGAACGTGCTATCTCGTCCATCCGACTGCTCAAAATACTAATTCCTATAGCTTCGAGGTGAAGCTTTCGAAGTGGGAGAGAATGATGGAGATATGAAATATAGAATAGTATATATTATATTTATTTATTGTTCAGATATTTAATGATTTCATAGGATTTATTAAGATTTTTAGTATCTTTTATTGACTTGGTAAGATTTGTTAGGATTTCGTTTAGTATTATATATAGGCGTCTCAAGTCTATTGTAAAGAGAGTTGAATTGATGATTAAATTGAATTGGGTTTAGTCTCTTTTATCCCGTACTTTAATAGTTGTTTTCTGAAATTTTAATGAATCAACAGATTTAACACATTAATTGCGAAGATCATATTATCCAGTATTCATAGAATTGAATCAACTGATAATATGTTTATGCTTCATGTTGTTGCATCATTACTCAGATTGAGAAGCTGAAAGGGACAGTTGAAGCTCTTAAGGAGCAAGTTCAGAAGAAAGCAGAAGCAGTAGGATCAAAGAGGAAGGCTCATTTGAAGAGGATTGCCCAGGAGTCAGGGCCTCTCCTCTGGGAGCAAGTCGATGAATTCGTCCCCAAGCAACTGAACGAGAGGTGGTTGCCACTGAAAAAGGACTTCGTAGATTTATTTTACGTTATCGGACAATGGGATGATACTCAGGAGGATAAAGAGATCATTTTTCACGACTAGATGCATCTCACGCATCCTAAAATTTGGTCAGAAAATTGGTCGGTTTGCAGACAAGAAGGGAGTGCAGATTAAATGCCCTGAGGAGATGAAGTATCCTCCACTAATGATCGGAATGTCTCATCAGTTGGACAGACCGAAAATTTAGGAGGAAATTGGGCGGATTGCCATGGCAACTGATTCGCTGAACAACGAGAATAGAATCAATGCTATCATCCTGTGTGTACTGAACAAGTATGATATTCCATTAGATCAGTGGGATGATTAGTAATGTATAGAAGTTCAGGAATCAAATATATAATAGTTTCAGGATCTCTTTGTACTTAAAATCCATATCAATGAAATTATAACATTTCTGAGACAACACCTCGTTGTTTCCTAATTTATTTTCTGCACCTTATCAAGAACTGTACTAACCCTTTCATGTTTCCATCTTATAGACTAAGTACCTCAAGTCTTAGAGGTTTGCTTTTCAGTACTAATTAAGATCAGTTTGTATAGATGGTTAAAGGTTTTGGCATCATCAAAAAGGGGGAAATTGTTGGGATATTCTGAGATGTTTTGATTTAGATCCCGAAATCCTTAGATGAATTTGCCTAAGTACAAATGTTCAGGATTGTATAGATTCAGGAATAGCCGGGATAGGTTAGACTTGTTTTATTCACAAGTAATCAGTTCAGGGGGAACCTACTTAAGACTGAAGATTGTAAGGAGACATCCTGAAAATTGAAGTCTGAATGATTCATCCTGAGGACAGTATGTTCACATTGAAGTCAGTTCAAGAACTTGTCCTGAAGCTAAGAACCTGAAGATCCTGAAGAATGTTCCTGAGATCGATCCTGAAGAGAAGGCAATCCTGAGGAAACCCACTGATGGTGTTCTACTGAGTATACTAAGCGTGCTCAGGACAGAACCTATCTAGTGAAGGCGGACGTAACCTGAGTAATCGGGTTGAGTGTCTTCTCTTATTGACACTAGTAAGTCCTGAAAGAAAAGGTAACTGACGCATTGGGACTGCATTTATGCTAAAGTATTGAGGACAAAAGGAATGTCAGATCTCCAAGTAGAGAACATTTAAACCTGAGTTTAAGTACATCTTACTCAGAATATTAAATAGTACGATAAAGGACAAAGTCACATCAACAACTAGCCGTTTGAAAAACAGTTAGTGAGATGGTGACATGTGTGTACGAAGCTGACTTCGCATTAAATGCCCTCAGACATGCAGGAGGCGGCCAGAAGACTTTCACCTAATTAAGTATGGTTAAAAGTAAATAAGTACAACCCTAGACTGCCACCTACCTAAAATAGAACGATTTGATTTGATTTGATCTCTCCAACAGAACTATTTCAAATCTCTCCTATAAATACAGAAGACCTTGGACCCAAATAAGGTTACGGGAAATTACGATTTCGAGATTAACCAAAGATTCAAGCGCTCAAAGTATTCAAGCTCTCAACACTCTGCATTACAAATTTCCCTAGTGTTGATAGGAATCTTTCTGTATTTAGTTTAGAGTGATAATCCATCCTTAACTCTGTTTTGATTGTAAGGATTATCACACCATTAGTTGGAACTGAAAGCTAAACCACTCAAAAGGTTGTAAGTTGGTTAGTGGGAAGAACTGTGACTTGTAAAACCACCAAAGGATTGAATTTCTTAGAGAGGAAGGAGATCACTCGTGCACCTTGGCACGTAAAAATACAAGAACCAATCCTAGAGTGGATTGCTCCTGTTAAATCAGGTCGTGGATGTAGGAGCTTGAGCCTCTGAACCACGTAAAAATTCCTTGCGTGCTGATTTACTTTTTGTCCTGCATTATTAGTTGTCATCATATAGACTTAGGTTGGCATTTATCATCGCTTTGAAATTTCAAGAAGAATCAATCTTCCTGATCCTAAAAACTGAGCGATGTCCTTAACCACTATTTCAGTAACTAAGCTAAGACTGATTTCAGGAAAACACTTAAAATGAGTATAAACTTAGGGCTCACCATTCCGCACTGAAAAGCTTGTTTATATAGCTATCCAACTGACCAGCTCCTGAGCAGTCAGTAGGTGTGTTATCTTTACTGAGCTCTCTCTGAGCACATTTCAGGATTCAGCCTTATTTGGCTGCTGAGTATTTTCAACCCGTTGGAATAATTCTCAGTGAGCAACTTCAGTTTATAACTGACTGAATTCTACAGGGAAAATTCCGGAAAAAGAAAAAAGTTATTATCAGTGTATTCTCCCCATACACTAATTCTTACTCGTTTCGGGACCAACAAGTGGTATCAGACCAGTGGTTCGCATGACCACTAACTTTGATTACCAATAGTTTTTAGGGGAAATTTTTGGTGGTCTACTGAACCAGATCTAGGTGTTTTTCTAAAAATTGCTTCTCATGGCATCCTCCATCGATTGGAAAGCAACCTTCCTGAATTCTCCGTAGCCAACTATGACTACTGGAAGTTCAGGGTACTTGCACATTTATACTCTATACATGACCAGATATATGTGGTCATAGAGAAAGGTCCAATTTATTTCATGACCGATAAAGCTACCACGTCCCCAGTAATGAGTGATGTCCCAGTTCCTCCCCCCGAAGGTCTTGTGGACGTAGAAAGGGAGAAACTGACTTCAGATCAGATCAAACAAATTGGTCTTGATAATGTTGCCAAAAACATCATTCTCCATACTATTTCTTATTTGGATTCAGTAAGATTGATGCATCTGAAAAAGATAAAGGAAATTAGACTTCAGTGTCCTTGTATATTGGAAGATGCGAGAATTTCAAGCCGGGCTGGACAACTAGCAAATCAAGATGAAAATGGGCTTAAAAGTTTGGGCTCAAAATACAAGTTTGAGCTAAAAAGATGCATAATTCAATTTGAATTTTATACAAATTCCCAAATAAATTCTTGGGCCAAAGATTGACCAAAAATTGATCAGGCCAATTCACATAAATGCAGAAAATTCGAATTGCGTGCTTAATTCACTCCAAGTCCAGAAATGACCGTGAACAAAGCACGAGGTGATATTTGTAAGCAAATAAATTTTGCACCCAATAAAATAATGACACATGTATAAATTAAATAAATATCAACTCATGTCACTATTTTAATTTAGAGAGTTTAACAAATTAATTCTCGAATTAAATAGTCAATTGATATTTATTGTGGGTACAAGTCGTTATTAAATTACGAGTCTCCCAATACTCGTATGCAATGATAAATGCCTAATTTGCCGTATTTATTCAAAATCATAAATGTTTTGTATAAATAAAGAAGATGACAGAAATTAATTAAGTTAAATTTGTTCGATTCATTAATGCTGCCAATCAAATCGGCATCAACCAACCGAAGCTCACCACATGTCAGTGCAGAAAGGAAGGTCTTCACATTCAAACCCTATAAATAGAGGTCATTTCTTCACTCAAAATGTGGTCCAGACCAACAACCACAACACAGAAGATGAACGAGCATCAGTAACATCCTCTCGATGAGCAAACTACGAGCTAAGAAGATCCAACGATTCACTTCTTCGAAGATTAAAGTCGTTCTTCAACAAATTTGAAGAAGTTCTTATAAGATTCAAGTCGTTGTTCGCCATATTCAAACCGTTCTTCGTCAAAGATCCAAGATCAAGGGCATATATCCCTCCGATCAGATATTTTTTCTTGAAGATCAACAAGCGTTCTTCGTTGTCTTCAACAGTTCTTCATCAATTTCATCCAAAAATATCCTTTGATAAAAAATAAGGAGTGAATCTCTCTAATCAGATGTTTCCTGCCCAAGAACACCTTGAAGATCTACAAGCATTCATCACCAAACTCAAGCGTTCGTCCTGTGTTTTAAAAAGCGGGTCGGACCGGTCCGACCGCTACTCAAAAGCCTTCCAGAGTCGCTTTTATAAGTTGAACCAGGGACTTATTAAAGCGCCCAAGAAGTGCTGAAAAGCGGCGAAATCGGATCGGACCGGCCGATCCGGCGAGTTACATAAATTTTGTTTAATTGAAATTTTTTTTGACAACGTTTAATTGAATTTTTTACACAGCAAATTATATATAAATGCATTAACTAATGCATTAAATTGGCGTTGTAACTAGAGATGTTAAACGGGCTGGCCCTAACCCTACAGGGCTCAGGGCCTAAACGGTCCCGGGCCTTAGCGGTTCATCCTTAACGGGCCGCTAAATGCTCGGACCTAACCCTAACCCTAGCGGTCCGCGGGCTAAACGGGCCACTAACGGGCTCGGGGTAATTTTTTTTTTTTACAAATTTAAAATTTAATATAAAATAGAACTAATGATTTAATAACTAAAGTTCACACATCCCTAAAAGTTTTGAATTAATTGAGATCTAACTTATTTATTTATTTTTCTATTTTAATCTGTAGTTAAGTTATTAGTTAATAATGAATTAGTAATTAATAATTAATAAAAATATAATTAATAAAGTTTACAATTACGTAACACAAGTGAGGAGAAATCAGGCCAGCCCACAGCCACAGTACACAGGCCCACAGCCCACAATCACATTCAAATTTAATTAACTTATATTATATATTAATTATTTAATTTAATTAAAAAAAACCGGGCTACCGGGCCAGCCCGTTTAGCCCGAGGGCTAACCGGTCCGGGCTAAAAAGGCTCAGTTTTATACGGGCCACCATATGCTCGGACCTAACCCTGTAAAAAATAGGGTTAAACGGGCCGGCCCGCCAGCCCGCGGCCCGTTTAACATCTCTAGTTGTAACACCTCTAGTGTAAATTCAACTTATTTAATTATATATAACTATTAACTTAACTAATTATATCTAGTTTCCCTTATATTAGATCTAGTTTCCCTTTCTGCTGCTGCCAAGAGTCAATCCAAGTCTCCACTCTCCATCCTCCAAGAAATCAAGAATCGAAGGTGTTTTTGTGTTTAATCCACCATTTTGTTTAATCGCTCATATATTTTTGTTTAATCGCTCATATATTTTTGTTTAATCCACCATTTTTTGTTTGATTGCTATTATTGTGTTTCGCTCAATTTTTTAACATATGAACCAGACACCAGTTTAATCGTCACTGCTGCGGCGTGGCGGTGCCGCCTTAGAGACAAAGTCGGCTACGACGATCATTCCTACCCACGCTCCAGAATCCAGTCCGGCAACGTGCGCCAGGTAAATCAGTGGAATAATAAAGAAAGAAAACATGAAACTGATATGGATGTGGCTTTATGGTTTTATGATGCTTGTATACCCATGAATGTAGTTAACTCAAGATACTTTAAACCGATGATGAGTAGCTTGGCGTCCATGGGTCATGGGTACACTGGTCCTAATTACCATGCTTTGAGAGTTCCATTTCTTAAAGAAGTTAAAACTCAAGTACATTTGACTATTGAATCTCTCGATCTAAGTGGTCTTAATCTGGGTGCACTATAATGGGTGGTGGTTGGACTGATAGGAGTAATAGGTCATTGATTAATTTTTTGGTGTATTGTCCCTATGGTATATCTTTTATCAAATCATGTGATGTGTCTGATATTGTGCAATCTCTTTACGATATAGTTGAGATGGTGGGTTGAAGGAATGTGGTTCATATGGATACTGATGCTAGTAACTATAAAACAGTTGGAAAATTGCTTCATGCTAAATTTCCTGGAGTATATTGGTCCTCATGTTCGGCTCATTGTATTAACTTGACTTTGGAAGATGTTGGGAAAATGAATTTAGTCCAAGATTGTGTTGTTTTGGGTTCTAGGATTACCGCTTTCGTCTATAACCATAAGTGGCACCTTGCTTGGTTAAGACAAAGGAGTGGTTGGATTGAAATAATTACTCCGGGAGCCATACGTTTTGGCATGAATTCTATTGCATTGAAGAGTTTGTATGATCATAAAGAACATTTGGAAGCTATGGTTATATGCTCTGACTATAAGAGTTCTTGAAGACTGAGAAAGGAAGATGAGTAAAAGACACCGTGTTAAACCAAAGGTTTTGGAATAACTGTCTTATCATTGTCAAAATTATGGAACCACTAATGAGGTTGTTGCGTATTTGTGACACTGATGAGAAACCCTCAATGGGCTATGTGTATGAGGGGTTGTCTAGAGCAATTAAGGGAACAAAAGAGATTTTCAAGAATCAAGAGTCCAAGTACAAGCCATTTGTTGATATCATCAATAAGAGATGTGATAAAATATTGAGAAAGCGTCTTCACGCAGCTGCATATTGGTTAAACCCCGCATTCCAATACAATCCAAATAGCTCTCTTCACAAAGAGCCAGAAGCTTACAAAGGTTTGCTTGGAATCATTCAAGACCTTCATGCGGAGACACCTGGTATAATGAATAACCATGTTTCGAGATGGTAAAAAAAGTTTTGGAATTCCATTAGCAAAGAAAGAAGCAAAAGCAATTGCTCCAGGTATGTTTCGTTATATCTTATATTATTCATATTATTTTATTAATGGTAATGCTTATATTAAATTTTTTGTTAAATGTTAGATGAATGGTGGAGGCTATTTGGCATTGATGCACCACATTTGCAAAATCTTGCCATTAGGATTTTAAGTCAAACATCATCTTCTTCCGGTTGTGAGCGTAATTGGAGTGTATTTGAGCGGATTCATACTAAGAAGAGAAATCGATTGGAGCATGAAAGACTAAATGACTGTGTGTTTGTGCATTACAATTTGCTCCTGAAAAATCGGTATATTCATTTTGTATTTTTTATTAATGTTTTTATTATTATAATTGTTATTAAAATTTGATCTTCCTTTTTTATTTGCAGTGGAAAAGAAATGCATAAGACATATGATCCAATTGATTATGAATGCATTGATAAGGTGGATGCTTGGATTATAGATGAAGAGCCAAATTGGGAGCTTGATTATGATGAAATATTGGAAGAACTTGATAATGATCTTGCTAACAATGAAATACCTGAATCACAAAGAGGTTTGCTATAAATATTTAACTGTATCATTTTTATATTACTATTACATCTTTTGATTTGCAAATCAATTTTTTATGTGATGATAATGTTGACAAAGATATACTCAACGATCATATTGATGTGACAAAGTTCGGACTTTGAAGCATGGGATCAAGCTCTAGTGGGCTTAATTTGGATCTATCAGATTAGACATTACATTTTTATGTTTGCTATTCATGAGTATTGATATTTGGAGGACTTATTTTACATTTGATGTGTTTGGTGAACTTATTTTAAATTTGATGTGTTTGGTGAACTTGTTTTAAATTTGATGTGTTTGTGTAATATTTGGTGAGCTTATTCTACTATTATAATTAGATTGTCAAAATTGGATTTTAGTTTGTAGTATAAGATGTAAATTTATTTCCTAGTGAAATTTATTATAGGATATATAATTTTATAAGAAATATATATATATATATATTTATAATTATATTACGTATTTATGACGTCATACCGGTCCAACCGCTTTAAAAATGGTTAGACCCGGTTGAACCCGGTCCGACCAAAAAATCTAAGGTGACCGGGTCAACTTCCGCTTCCGCTTTTAAAACATAGCGTTCGTGACCAAATTCAACCACAAACGCACTTCGATCCCGGAGCAAGTGGTCAAATTCCTCCGATCAAGCATTTCCAGCTCAAATCCAGACTTGAAGATTCAAAGATCGTTCTTAATCAAAATCTTTCAAAGACTTTGTTCAATCCAAAATAAGACAATCCGTCCTTGGTTCAAACGTTTCAAGTCAAGTCAAAAGTCAAAGCCATGTCAAATTCAAAGCTCAGTAAAAGTTAAAGCCAAGTCAAAATTGAAGGAGAATTAGAGGATCAAATCTAGAGAGAGAACCATTTCAATTGAAGAAATCATATTATATATCATTATTATGTTAATAATATTTATTTTCACAAGAATTGTTTTTACAACGTAAATATCTTATAGGTGTGTGTATATATATATATAATATTTATTTAAAATTACTCATGATAAGAATAATAACAATAACTTATATAAATTTTATTATGTATGATAATTGAGTCTATGAGTCTTACATTTTAATTCACTCCATGTAATGCATGTATAAACAATAAAAGTAAATTTTTTATAATATAAATTTATAACTACATTAAATTTAAATTTGAAAAGTTAAATGGGCCAGACCCTAATATATATGGCCCAGTCTTCGATACTTAGAGCTAAACAGTTTAGACTAAAAAAACATTGATTTAAAACATATGCACCCACTTTTGTTGGCAGTGCACTCACTCTTAATCTTATTAGTTTAAAATGTGTTTAAATATTAAAAATACCCTCAACATTAACCACTCAAAACATGTACACCCCACCTTTTTAATTCCTCAAAAATTAAAAAAAGATTTCAGAAAACAAATTTTTTAAGAAAAGCAAGAAAAAATGTAAGATAAATGAAAAGGCCAAAAAAGGAATGACGTTATAAACAAAAATTAACGTATACAACATAGTTTTTTTGAAAGAAAAATTATTTTAACAAATAATTTAATTTTTTTCAAAGAAAAAAAAATCGTAATTTATAGTTTTGCAAAATAAAATTTTTTATTTACTTCGATTTATATTTTATGAAATAACATAATATTTTTGAAAAAAATAATACAAAATAATGACATAATTCGTAAATGAGAAATTCGAATAAATTTTTGGCAAGCATTTCCGAAAAGAGACAAATTTTTCGAAAAAAATAATTAAAAACTGTACATCTTTTCTTATAATTAGAGTCCACAATTTTTCTCACCTTTTGATTAGTATTTTTCACACCTATTCCATGGTTGCCAAGTGCATAAATTTTCATGGATTAATTAAAGGGAGGAGGCAGGTGTTGATACAAAGGAGAGAAAAAAGAAGAAAGGAAATGGTGGGAAGAAGGAGAAGATAGAAAAAAAAAGAAAAGAAGGAGAAGATAGAAAAGAAACAATGGTACGCTAAAGAAGAGAGAAGAAGAGGGGTTACACATAGAAAGATAGGGATTATTTAATAAATATTATATAATTTATGGTATAAAATAATAATATTTTACATACTAATACAATTTATATTCTCAAATCACTTATATTGATGAATTGATGATAGTTTTATTTTTATTAAAATATATGAATGTAAATATATATATATTGAATTATAAAGTTGTTGATATAGTATCAGTTAAATATTTTTTTTTTAGATATTCGAGCTCAATTCGAGTTTTGACGAGCTAAATCGAGCTTTGCACGTAAATTCGAGTTCAAGCTTATTTTATCCTAAATGAGTCGAGCTCAATTTCGAGCGTAGTCAAGCTCGTTTTTCTTAACGAACTGAGCTAATCTAGAGTAGCTTAACGAGCCGAGCCGAGCCTGCACTACTCGGGCTCGGTCAGCTCGTATAAGAGCTTTAGTTGCGCGGCATAAGAAGAGAAAAGCAGGAATTGTGGGTGAGTGAGAAAAATTAAGGGTTTTATATAATATTAAAAATGATAATTTGTGGTAGGTGTAAAAATATTATGTCGAGCACATATATGATGAGTGTGCTGTTAACAAAATTGGGTGCATATAACCTGAGCCGTGATTTAAATAAGTTTGAATAGTCTAAAATTTTACTAGTTGCGTTTTAAATCAGTTGGGCTGCTGACCATAATTTATTTAATATATCTAATTTACATATTAATTGTGATACTCCCTCCGTCCCAGAGGTGTTTTCATCTTTGGGATGACACAGTTTTTAAGAAAAATAGAGTGTTGTGTAAAGTTATAATATTAAAATAATGAGATTAGTTGGATTGTGAGGATAAAGTTAAAGTAATAGTTTCCATTTATAGGGTGTGAACGAAAAAGAAAAAAATTAAAAACAATTATGGGACAGAGGGAGTATTTTATATGTAAAAAAATTAATTTAAAAAATAATATTTCAGGTTAATCTGATTTGTATTTTGTCTGGGCAGAAGAATGTTGGAAATTGCAAATATGCAAAAAAGATATTTTTTTTGAATTGCTACTTAAAATGGGTCACCTACTTAATTACGTTTCTAATTAACAAACATAAATTGGCAGCGTGTGATTTTCCCTACTTTTGTACTACACCTGATGCCGTGTGCCTTTTAAACTCAATTTTGCTCTTCAAGGCTTTAGAGGCAAAAGTAAAATTTTTATGAACTATCATTATACTATTCACCTTTTATATGTACTTTAAAAGTGGGTTGGTTTTATATAAAAATAATTAATAATAAATTTATCATAAAATTATTTTAAATTATCAATATTTAGTTAAATTTATTAAAATATTAATTAAGAGTATTAGAAATTGGGATAAATAAAATTTATTACAATTATAACATAATTATTAATTCAAATTTTAATACATCTGATGAATTTTTTATATTTCTAATTAAATATTTAATATTTTAAAATTAATCCATAATAAACTTATCACAAATCATTTTCGTACAAAATCTTACCTTTAAAATTATATCTTGGGAATGTGTCTAGTGGATAGACAACTTACACGGGAATTTTTTCCAAATATTGCAAAAAAAAAATTCGATTACCAACATATAGTGATATTTTGCCCGATGTGTAAAATAAGCAAGAACGCCGTTTGAAATGGCGCCCTTAAAGAAGGAGCGCCACCTGAAACGGCGCCCTTAGGCTGGCGGAAGGGGCCCACTGAAGGGCGCCATCTCCGATGGCGCCCTCAGTATAAAACCAACCCACCCACCCCCTGCGTTGAGGGCCCACTGAAGGGCGCCATCTCCACTGGCGCCCTCAGTGGGAAAGGACAAATCCCGATGGAAGAGCGCCCTTTGCCTTGGCGCCCTCCGAGGCCCCACCACCTCGCCCATGCATGCGTCCACATGCATACGTCCATCATTGTCTGCAAAGGGAATATATTCCCATGCGCATGCCTATACCCTGAACCATCTACACATATTTGATTTATGTATATAAGAGTGAAGGTCAGGTTCATATTGAAATGGAGATAGAATACGTGAATGAAGAGGGTTGAGGTGAGGTTCATATTAAAATGGAGATAGAATACGTAAATGAAGAGTGTTGAGGTCAGGTTCAAGTAAGTTTTGAGTTTTATATTTTCAGTATTTATAAATTTAAAATATGTGATTATATATTTATATACTTCAATAATTTATTTTGTTATAATGTTGTTTAGGATTAATTGATATTTACGATAGTTTCAAGACATACGAGGATCGTATTTTGAAAGATTACACATCTTAAGGTACTTCTTGTTTTTCTTATTATTGTAAGTATATATTCAGTAAATTTATTTATGTGTCCAGATTAAAGTTTTATAAAAAATAAAATTTAGGATTTAGGGAAATTACAGTTATATATGTTCATATTCTGCAGTAATGTATATTTATGTTCAAGTTCTATGAAATTATAGTTTGCTAAACTACAGTAATGCATGTTTATGTTCAAGTTTACTAATTTAAAGTAATATATTAAAATGAATTACAGTTTGCTAAACTACAATATTGTATGTTCATGTTCAAATTAAAAAAGTTTTGTGAAAAAATAATTTTAAAATATTTTGTAGGTATGTCGAATTCAAATGATATTGGAATTGTTGTAAGGTGTGATGAAGTAGTTGTTGGATTACAACGAGTTGATCGTCGGACTAAATATCCCGATCTACTACGTATATTATCTGAGATAACTGGGTTGGACTTGAATCAGTATTCGTTAAAGGTGTCTGCAAAATATGTCTGTAACAACATGTCTCAGATTTTCCCTATTACGTGTAATCGTGACCTACAGTTCTTTTTTGATCCTAATGCTGGGTTTGGATCAATTGAACTATTTGTTGAGGCAGAAATGATCTTATCGTCACGATCATCTCCTGATCCAATGGAAAATGCATACAATCAGTATGCATGTTACATTGCTGGTGACACTGAAATTCCAAATTTTACCAATTATCCCAGTGATAGTCTTGGCCCTAATGATTTGTGTGATTCTGAGCCTGAAGAACATCAAAATGATGATGAATGTGCAAATGAAGAGTGTTCCGATGAGGATATGCCACAACAATTTGCGCCACAACAATTTGCACCACATCCAATCCACTCTACTGCAAACATGGCTCAACAATTTGCAGCTCATCCTACTTTGTCGAGAGCTTCTTTTTTTGACTCATCATACGAGGATGTGCTTATTGATTCAATTGGCATTCCAGATGGTGATTTCACATATGATGACGATGTTGGAGTTTTGAAAGCGGGAATGATCTTCAAGGATAAAAAACAATTGCAAACTGCAGTGAAGAATTATTCAATTCGACATTCCATGCGTGAGTTTGTAGTCAAAGAGAGTACTCCAACCATTTGGAAGGTTGTATGCAAACACAATACGAGAGGAACTGGAGATGACCCTTCTTCTCAACAGTGCAATTGGTACTTACGAGTGAATTGTTCTAAAAAAACTGCAAGTTGGAAAATCACTCGATTGGGAGCTCAACACACTTGTCTTATAAGGGGCACTAACCTTCGCCATAACAACTTGGGTAAGAATTTGATTGCAGGCATGCTAGAGAGTATGGTGAAGGTGAATCCAGCATATAAAGCTGAATGTGCAATGGTAATGGTGAAGGATCGATATAATTATGAAATTTCCTACCATTTGGCATGGAACGCGATCAAACGTGCGGTGGAAAATGTGTATGGAACCTGGGAGAGCTCATGTCAGTATTTGCCCAAGTTCATGACAGCATTGCAGAAATACAACCCTGGAACAGTTGTCGAGTGGTGTCATATGGAACGTGAACCATATAGAGGTGTGTATACATTGAACTATGTGTTCTAGGCATTTAAACCATGCATTGATGCATTTCAACATTGTCGTAGAATTATATCTGTGGATGGCACACACCTCTACACTAAATATAAGCATAAGTTGTTGATTGCAGTCACTGTTGATGCCAATCAGAATGTCCTTCCTTTAGTTTATGCTATTGTCGATGAAGAAAGTTTCAGCTCATGGCGCTGGTTTCTGCGTATGTTGGCAACACATGTTGTTCGGGGCGTTGAGGGCATTTGTCTCATTTATGACCGACATAACGGTTTAGTGAAAGCCGTTGAGTATATCCAAGATTTTCACGAACCAAAGGGTGTACATCGTTTTTGCTTGAGACATATTGCCTCAAATTTCAATAATCGTTTTAAGAATGTCCAGTTGAAGGATTTATGCTACATGGCGGGTAAATCATCGACGGTCTTACAATTCGAACGAATCATGGAGCAAATTAGAGAGTTGAATCACGAGGCCTTTGAATATTTATCTGCAATTGATCAGAGTAAGTGGACACTCTGTTATGACCAAGGTCGTCGATTCGGGGTCATGACCACCAACATGTCTGAATGTTTCAATGGTGTATTGCTTGGTGCACGACGTCTTCCAATCACAGCAATTGTCCGAATAACATTTACTCGATCAAAAAATGCTTTTCTTGAAAGGGAAGAGGCTGCATTGAGGCTGCAACAAACAAATCAATGGTGGCCAGAAGAGGTATTGAAAAGATTTGACAAAGAGCAACGATTGGGACTTAATTTGCGACACAATGTGGACAGGTATAATTATTCTCTTCAGACTGCCAGTGTAACAACATTCCATGATGGATCCAGACGCTCGCATACATATATAGTGAAATTATCATCACAAGAATGTTCATGCGGTCAATGGAGCAACACTGGAATTCCATGCTCGCATGCAATGGCTGTGTGCAGACACTTTGGAATGGATTCGAGGGGGTTTGTGCATCACTATTATAGTACACATGCATATGTGTTGACATACACTTCTGGTATTTTTGAGCCATTGGCTGATGAAGAGGAATGGGATGAACCATTGTTCATGTTGCAGCACAACCCTGAACGTAGGATCAACCGTCGTGGTCGAAATGTCACGACCAGAATTCCAAATGAGATGGATTGGGCGCAAACTCGTTTGAGGCAGCAATACCAAGCACGAGATAGAGCTGAGAGTTCTAATCAGGGTTCGTCATCAAGACGAAGATGAAATAATTATGTTTGTTCTAGTTTGTTGTAATTAGGGTTCTAATTATGTTTGTTCTACTTTGTTCTAATTAGGGTTCTAATTATGTTTGTTCTAGTTTGTTCTAA